>JAQZBX010061050.1:0-17180 GCA_029593785.1 Cabassous unicinctus
TCCTTGTTTTTTTTTTTTTCATTTTTTTACAGTTTAGATTATTAATTTTATTAGTTAAGTCAACATCTTTATTTTCCTTATGCTTTTTAGTATTGATCTCAAATGGTCTGGATTTTATTTTCATATGAGTTTGAGACACTCTTCCTTTTTCTGGCTAATTAGGAATCCATCAATGAATCATTAACACATAAAATGAATTATCAGATATTAGTAAGAACTTATTCATATCTGCTGTGGCTGAGGGGAAAGATGTCCTCAACTTCTTTACAATTGAATTCGAGGGATAACATATTTCAAAATAAGTTCATTAATTACACAAGAAATTAACACAATTGTATGAGCTAGTACCAAATGAATTGTGATTGAAAAAGTTGAGAGATTCCTGCAGAATGAATTGTTTGGACAGTGAAGTTTCAGGATGAGAAATAAGTGGAGATATACTTTCAAATGTGGAAAACTGAAGTTTCCAGCTCTGTTTGATGGAACCTGGACTCGGGTATACAATAAGCTTATACTGAGTTTCTCTGTTGAGAATGTTTTAAAAATAGTAGCAAATTATTCATTTATTCTAATAAAACTATATAATCACAATAAAACTGAAAAACTTTTGATATCCAGCTGCTATAACATTGCTCAATGTGGCAACACTAGTTATAGTATGATAAATAGAAGCTAGGAATGGCAGTTCCAATTATCTCTGAAATGAATGAAAGAGAAAATGATTTAATTATAACAATTTGAATATATTTAGGACCTCTGGAAGCTAAAGAACGAATGTTGGTGCCTTTGCTGTAAGAAGAAGAGCAGTTAAATGAGAAAATTGAGTAAAAGTTTGTAAGAGAAAAGCACGAATTGCTTCAGGTAAACATAGAGTTGAAGAGAAGGTTAACTCTAGAACTACACTCATATTAAACGAAAAATGATAGAGATAAATTTGTGAGCAGAGAATGGACAGGCAAGAAAGCCAGGTCATACAATTTAATTTTTTTAATAAGTAAAAAGAAAATTTGAGGACATAAAGTTAGGAAAGCAGTACTTGAACAATGTGTATGATTTGTCTCAAAAAAATACCACCTCAGAATTTTATCATTTGATTCTGCCACTATTTCCTAATACTCTTGCCCTATCCAAAAGTTCTGATTTAGGGGCGGGGGGAAAGCTCCCAATATGGAGGATGCTATTTTCTCTTATTTAAAATCCTTATTTTTCCCTAATAATTGTTTGAATTTTAACCAGTCCAAATTAACCTCGTCCCAGAAATCTATACATATATGCCCAAATCTTCTCTTTTTTCCCCCAGAAAATAAACATCCACCTCTATCCCCTATGTATCTATGTAACTATAAGCTTTATTAAATCTGTCCTATATTGAGTAAGATAATCCTAAATTATATTTTATTCTTGACTTTTCCTTTATAATCAATACAGTTTTTTTCTGTTATTTTATGTGACCTTATTTTCTCATAAAGTAAGTGTGATAGTTTGTCCTGTTTATTTACATACAAGTTTGGCCTTTAATATAGTGAATTTTGCTGAGTAAAGTTGGGTTCTAACTAGGACAAAATGTTACTAAATGGCTGTTGCCTCTGATATCCACAGTATTTGTCATATAAAACATCAAATTCTAACCATCCATGTGAATTGCATCCTAGAAAAGATAATTCATGAGGTAGCAGAGGATGCCAATGTATATCTTAAGTTCCTGTCCTGGTCCTAAAATCAAGTTTTGTACATTTCATTGTTTAAAAATTAACAAAGCTGAAAGCTAGGTACATAATAAATGATAATAAATGGAGGAAGGAGCAGAGACTAAATGAACTCAGAGAAAGAAAGAGAGGAATGATAGTGAGTAGGAGAGAGATGAGAAAAGAGTGTATACAAGGGTAATTTGACCAAGCTTTTACCACAGATGTCAGCTTATTTCCCCCCACTCTGCATCATTATCACTTTCTCCCAAATCAAAGAGGGGGTGCAGTTGTGGGACATGAGTAAGGGTCACCATGGGTCTTTAAAATCCGGAACGAGGGTGTAGAAGTGCAGCTCTATCTCATACCCTATCCCTGAAACATCGCCATTCAACTTAAACTCTTCAAATGAGGGGACCTGGAAGACTATAAACTGCTAAGCTAGCCTGTTCACCTCGGTGTAGTTTTATTTTTCCTGTGAGCATAGAAATTTGTAAGAAAAAAAATGAGAAACTCTGAGGCCAGGAAAGCCTTGGGCCCTCTGGGCAACTGTCACCCACCATTTTGGAAATTTTACTCTCCAGGAACATCACCTTTTTTGAGGAGACAGACTCATTATAGAGTCCATCAAATCAGTCTTGAGGAGGCACCATGAAAACTATATTTCAGACAGATTGAAAAACTTACCTCAAGAGCAAATAGATGTTTTCCAAATAGTGTATTTTTCATATCCTCAACTTCAATTTACTTAGAAGGTGAATCATGAAGTCTGGATAAAACATGCAAACTATACATTTTCCAATTTAGCAGTATTTTCTATCAAAGGAGTTTGTGGGGATTGGGGAGTTTATGGAGAGAGGGGATTCTGCTAGCGGCCTAAATTCTCATGGTTCTTTCCCAGGAGCAATGGGTTGGACAAATCAACAAGGTGTATGGTACAAGGGCGGGTTGAGGGGGTGGTGGTGTGAAAACAGGGGAAGTTTCTCAACATTGAAACTTCCTTACGGAAAAATTATTCTTGTGGTCTGGGAGAGAAACACCTCTGAAGCAAGCTCTGTTCCCACCAATTCTCTTTTGGGAAAGCATGAGTTAAATGCATCTCTTTTTATTGTATTGGATATTTATAGTAATTACCACAAAAGCTGAAGGCAAGCTTTTAGCCTCAGTAGCTACAAATGGTGGATGCGGTCCCAAAGTATTGTCCAGTGAAATTCAAAGACAGTCTGAGTGCCAAAGCAAACCACGTGACCAATTAGTTAAACTGAAACACAATTTCAACTGCTGGAGAAGAAACTTCACTCCCTTCTCCATATGATTTGCTTAAGCATGTATCTTCTAGAGTCATCAAAATCTTTGCAGCCAGATAAAAGTGCATATAGGTGTAATGTACATGGTAGACTTGCATACTGGCTCCACCACATACTTGTGTGTGAATTTAAGTCAGTTTCTCAAACTCTCAAACTTGCAATTTCCTTTTTTGTAAAATGTAACTAATAATAATAATAATAATAATTTATTCTTTTTAACATTATTAATATTAAAATCTTCCATTTCTAATCCCATCAGTATAGAAAGGAGAGAAGGGAGAGAAGTAAAAGGTAAAGGACTTATTGATTACTAGTCTTGTGTATTTTCTTTTAATTTTTAAAGATTTTTCTGAGACTATATGCTCTTCTACGCTCAGGGAATAAAGTTTGATTTCTGCTTGTAATGTGGTTGCAAGCTATTAAAGGTGCAACAGATTAAATTACAGTGTTACTTTCCTACATGGGAGACCAAATTACTACCTAGAACTCTGATGAATACATTACCTGTTTGGTATGCCATGGACTGCTTGATCAATGCAATGATGAAGTATAAGTTCAGGGTGAGGTTGGAGAAGAGAGGTGAGAGAAAAAATGTAGATGGAATAATGACATGAATACATAGCACCATGCTTTGTAATTTTGCTGATGGGTCTAGTAGCAACCAACAGTCATAGAGAAACTACTTGGAGCAAATCATGCCCCCAAATCTGAGCTTTTGTGTTAAAAATGGGTGGTAGAATCCTGAGTAAGATTTATGCAAGTCACATAAAATTTTGGGCCTCATTTTCCCATCAATTAAATGGGAGTACAAAGGTTTAGCTTTAGAAAGTCTCTGTAAAGACTGAAAAAGATCACATCTACAAAAAAAGATTCCCTGTCTCAGATAAAGTGATGAAAAATATTTATATACTCTTATTCAGCCTTCTGTAATATGTTGAATTGAGGAAGAGAAAGAAAATACCTCACCAAAGCTCACACGGCTGATTAGTAATACAACCGAGCTTAGACTCCAAATCTCTTCATGAAAAGCTTAAAGCTATGTCCTTTTATAAAGAGTACAAAAATGCCATAAGCTTCCTTGGCCTGGGAAACAAGAACAGCAGATGAAAGAGATCCTTCATCAAACTTCCCATGAGAAGACTCTAAACTAGCTCCTAACTTTGAGGCAATGATCAAGTTTCCCAGGTAAGTTGCAGAAATTTTTCAAAGTGCAGTTTCCAAGGAGTTCATTGAACTGCCCAAAGATGAGAAGCTGAGTCAATGATACTTTGAGGTTCCTTCAAGCTCTGACGTGAGTTGAACATGAGCTCTCATTAAATGTTTATTGTACACTGAGGGTTATCTAAATGGACTCCAGGTTCTGTCAAAACACTGTCAGGGTTTTATTGAAACAGTTAAGTTTTATCATTCAGTCAGGGGAACCTTAGAGTTGGGAATAGATGACAACTGAGGTTTGAACTACTTTGGGTTTTAATCTATCTTTTTCTCACATGTAATTTTAAGATAAATTAGAGCTCTGCTTTAAACTCTGACCATTAAAAAAGTATCTTATTAAGATGAGATCACCAAGAATAATTCAAAAACTCTGGCTAAATTCAGATCCAATTAATAAAATGGAAAATTGTTTTGATAGACCATTTTATTGGTATCAAAAATTACTTAAGAATAAAAATCAGTTCACTGAGAACAACATCATTTTTTTGCAGCAGCAGCAGATGGGAGAGGGAATGTAGAGTGGGAACTGAAAAGAGAATGGAAAAAGAGCAATGGTTTCATTTACTATTTTAATTTTTAGTATAAAAGGGCAAATTAATAAATATATAGTATTCATTTGAAATATCCCCTCTGTGTTATGTCAAAGTATGAATTGTAGTTATTATCATGATCTAGGGTCTAATCTCAGCAATAACTACATTAATTTGGCTAAAGTTAACATTGTACGGGTCAATACTAAAGATATATTAAATTTGAATATCAGAAGATACTCATTCATCCTTTTACTCAACAGATATTTATTGAGTTCCCACTGCAAACTGTTCTACATCTTAGTGAAACATCCATGAACCAAAAAGAAAAAAATCTCTTGTTCATGGCTTATAGTCTATTAGAGGAGGAAGACAAAAATACAATAAATAAATGTTAAATTGTATAACAGAAGATGATAAAGGCTACCTAAAAAAAAAGTAAATTGAGAGGGTGAATAGGCAGAATAGGTTTCAGTAGGAAGGAAAGACACAGATTAGCCATGAAACATGGAAGAAGAAGGATGCAAGCTAAGGGTTATCTGTGAAGGGATTGAGGCAGAGCTGTTTTGTTGTTTTCAGACAGGGGTAAGGAGCCCAATGTGACTGGAGCTGAATGAGCAAGGGGAGAAGAGGTCAGGAAAGTCACCGTAATCCAGAAAAGGTAAAATCTTGGAGGCTATTGTAAAGACTTTGGCTTTTCCTCTAATGAAATGGTGAACCATTGCAAGATTTTGAGAAAAGTTGTGATTTGTTCCCATTTATGATTTATTACAATCTTGTTACTTTAATTTGAAAATCAAATATCTATCTTCTTCTTTCAGATATCTAGATGTATTTATCAAAATCACCTCTTTTCTAGTAGGCAGTGGCCTGAAAATTTTTTTGAGTAAGTACAGTAACTACAGAAAGCCAACTTAATGTCAGCAAAAAAATTAAATTGCTGAAGAGTTCATATAATTAGAATAATTTCATCATACCTAGGCAAAATCAACATGGAAAATTAAATGGAAAATTGAAGAAATGACTGTTGAGAAAATTTTGCAAAATTCTGTTCATCAAATTTTGTTGAAATGCAAAAGTTTGGGTAAGACATCATTCAGTATTAGATTTTCCTTGTCCTGAAAATTATGTTTTATTTCTTCTTGAAAAGTATAATCAGAGTCCATAATGAGAAGTTAGTAGTTCAAATAGAAAAAAAAAGTGTTTGAATTTGAGTATATGACTGATATGAATCTATATTAGTCATCATAATCTGGCCAGAATAATATTTTATTTTATAGTATTTCAAGTGTTTGGTTTACATATTCATGAAGCAGTTGAGCCAATGACATTGGATCATAATATCTATAACTAGCTTTTAGGATTAAATGAACTATTTAAAAATAAGAACCTCCCTGTCAAGGGGAAAGACATTATGGGAAAAAAACTTGCAAAGTAAGAAGAAAAGCGCCTTAAAATGTGTAAGCCTTTGCACAAATTTGGTCTACAGCAGTTCCCACTTTGTTGAGATGATGTTTTAGATTCTAATCTTAATCCCTCAAGGATGTCCTCATGAGGGATATTCCAGAAGAAGAAAACTAATATGGAAGATTAAAGAAAGGAAAAATAAAAGATGATTTAGTATTTTCCCACAATACTGAATTAATAGCTTTCCATTATTCTCTGCTAGGGAGAATAGAAAATTGAAATAGTTTACTGTAAGTAAAGTTATTCCAGAAGCCACGTGACAATCTGAGACAACTGAACCTTAATTGTGGTAATAATATATAAGTTTGAATTTGAATAATCTATTTATTAATTATTACTCAAATGGATTGTTTGGTTAGACAATGTCAACAAAATTCCAATCAACAAGTAAATTGAAATATAAAATTCTTTTGAAATCTAGTTAAAAGTCTGAACTGTATTGGGCCTTTAAGATGAACTGATTTATCTTATAAAATAGAAAGATTTATGGGAAAGTGCCTAGCTCTAAGCTTATACATAACAAGTATGCCTTAAATGTTGTGTTGCTTTTGTTTTGAACCATCATTTTAAAAGGAAAACTGGACGTTATAAAATTAACAGTAACTACCTCACAGAGTTCTCATGATGACTAATAAATAATGCAAGAAAATTAATTGCTCTGTGCCCATGCCTAAGAAACAGTCCATGTTAGATCATATTATCCCCATTTTACTAGTATGAAATTCATAACTTGAGAAGTTAAAATTGAGCATATAACAGATAGTAGGTCTGGGATTTTAACACAGAACCTCTGGCTCCCACCCAAGTCCTTTCTATTGTCCAAAATCCAAAGAGGTGGGAATAGTTCATTTCTACAGTCTTCATCCACTTCTAAAAGTTAAAGCCCTCTGATTCCTTATTCATGTATGAACTTATAAACAAGGCCTCTCAGTGAAGGAGAGAGCAAATGATTTAGAATCACAAGGTAATAGCCCCATCACTTATGTATACAAATTGGCAACAACAACGGAGGTAAGGAGTAGAAACAACATGATAAATATAAACCAGAGTCTTAAGGTTTTATTTGCTAATTGTTTCAATAATGTGGAACAAATTGATCAAGTTCAGCTTTACAAGTTGTGTTTCTAATTTATAAGACTTTATTGCAAACTGGAGGTATTCATATATAGCTTACCTGTTCATGTCACAGAATTATGATGAATTTCAAATTAGAAGCTGTGAAAACATTCCTTATAATTAAGTGCCCTTATAAATTGTAGTTATTATTCTTTTTTTAAAAAACCTAGATGCCTTAGTCAGAGAGCTTTTCCATGAGTCATCCAGATAATTACTTCAACTTTTGACTACATTTTACATAAGTAGACCCCACTTTGAAGGATATGTGTCTCTTCACTTGAACCTTTAACAGAAACATACCAGTTATATAGCTTATATATTTATATGTTTTTTAAATAGATGAATAAAAATACAGTGGGGTTTATTGTGAGAATTATCAATAACCTGATTTTCATGCTTTCCATTTAGAATGACCGAAATAATTTACATTGCTCAAAAAAAAACCTAACAACTACACAAATCTATGTTAATGGCTGTACGGTTTCATTAAAACAATCATTTTTATTATGTTACTAAGGTTTAATTACTCATAAAACATATCTGAACCGTGAAATCCACACGCAGTTCCAAGTTGTCAGCCAGGAAACTTGAATATAAAACATAACCAATAAAATCATTCATTAGTCAGCAATCATCTATTAAAAAGTTATACATATTAATAGATGAACCAGTAGTGATCAGTTTAGACTAAGGGCAAAGCAGAAGAGACAAAGAAATGAAATGATTAAGAACATGGACAACATACTCAAAAAGAGCTTGGTTCAAAGCAAGGGTCTTCTAATTAGGTGAATGTCTGGGAACAAGTCTCTTAAAATTCTTGAAGACTTAATTTTCACTTCTGTTATAATTAGAATGTAGTTGATAAAGTTTTTGTGACAATCAAATAAGACAAGACACTTAAAAATATTTATGCAGTAAGAAACAAAAATGTTCACAATGACTGTGAAGAACAAGTCCCTAGAAACATTGACACTGAGCAGAAATGCAAGCATTTTTATGCTTTATTCTTATCTAAATATCAACATGGCTAGTGCTTTCACTCATCTTTTAATTGATTTAAAAATGCTAAATATTTTGTTTGGTTACAGTGTAGATGTAATTTTTAAATGCACAATGCTTTTAACTGACTTTAATAATCTCTGACAACATTACTGTGGCCACCATACCCACAAGTATTCTCTCCTATTATAATAAATTCTTCAAATTTATTGGGGAGAAGAGAAGAAGGCCAATGTTCATTGTTAATCTAATTATTAATTTTTTTTTTCAGTCCTCATCTGGAGAGCTCTAAGAGAAATATAAACTTAGAAATAAAGTGTCCCTTATATATAAACAATTGAACCAATTCTTTTTTCACATAAAAGGAATTGCAAAATTATTGTTTAAAATGTTAATAAATCATTATCACCACTAAACAAACATCTTGACAGAGGGTTGCATTAGTCAGGCAATGGGATGCAGATGCAAAATGACAGAAATCTATTGGCTTTTATAAAGGGTATTTATTTGGGATAAAACCTTATAGTCACAAGGCCCTAAAGAGTCCAACTCAAGGTTATTTAAGAGGTGCTTTCTCACCCAAAGTCTGTTGCCACATGTTGATGAAAGATGGCAGGCAATGTCTGCGAGGGTTCAGTTTTCCTCTTTCCTCTTAATGCTCTGTGGTCCCAGCTTCTACTGATCTCAGCTGTAGGATGGCATAAGGTTCAACTCTCTCCCCAGGGCTCATTTCTTTCTGGGCTCAGCTGCTCTGTTCTTCTGTGTGAAAGTCTGTTTTATCCTCACCAGGGGGGTGGAGACTTAACCCTGAACACCCTATTGGCATGGTGAAATAAAAGCCTTACTCTTGATATAATAAAGTAAAGAGACCAGTTTACAAACACAATCCAATATCTATTTTTAGAATTCATAAACAAAATGAATTATTACAAGGGTTATTAAAGAAACAGAGGCCTTGAATAATACATTAGAGGATCTAGACCTTATAGATATACACAGAACTTTATACCCAAATACAGCAGGATGTACATTGTTCTTGAGCATTCATGGATCATTCCCCAGGATAGACCACATGATATGCCACAGAACGCCTCTCAAATTCAGAAAGATTGAGATTACAGAAAGTAATTTCTCTTACCACAACCGAATGAAGCTAGAAATTAAAAAGAGGGCAGAGAACGAGAGTAGGCACAAGGATATTGAAGTTAAACAACAAAATCTTAGACAATCATTGAGTCAAGGAAGAAATTGCAAAACATTACAAAAGAAATCAGTAACTTCTTTGAAACAAATGAAAATAAAAACACAACATATAAAAAAATATGGGATGCAGCAAAAACAGTGCTGAGAAGGAAATATATAGTCATAAATACTTATATTAAAAAGAAGAAGGAGCTAAAACCAAAGACAAAACTGAACACTAGAGGAACCAGAAAAAAACAACAAACTGATCCCAAAGTCAGCAAAAAGAAGGAAATAACAAAGATTAGAGCAGAACTAAATGAAACTGAGAATTAAAAAAAAAACAGCTAGAAAAATTTAGCAAAAGCAAAAGTTGGTTTTCTGAAAAGATTAATAAAATTGGCAAACACTTATCTAGACAAAAAAAGAAAAAAAACAAAGAAGACTAAAATACCTAAAATAAAAAATGAGGGAGGGATATCACCACTGATCACACAGTAATAAGGATATCATAAGATGATACTTTGAAAAATTGTACACCAACATGATGGATAATTTAGGTGAAATAGAACAATTTCTAGAAACACAGAAGCAGCTTACATTGATGAAAGAAGAAATGTGTGAACTCAAAAGACCAATCACAAGTAAAGAGATTGAATTAGTCATCAAAAAATACCCAACTAGGAAAAACCCAGGACTACATGGCTTCAGAGGTGAATTCTATCAATCATTCCAGAAAAAACTAATATGAGTCCTGCTTTAACTCTTCCAAAAAATACAAGTGGAGAGTACATTGCCTAACTCATTCTATGATGCCATCATCACCCTAATAACAAAGCCACATAAAGATGCTACAAAAAAGTAAACTACAGACCAATCTCTCTAATGGAACATATGCTAAAATTATCAACAAAATAGTTGCAAATCATATTCAACAACACACCAATTATATACCAAGACCAAGTGGGTTTCATCTCTGATACGCAAGGCTGGTTCAACATAAGAAAATCAATCAATGTGATACACCACATTAACAGATCGAAAGAAAAACAACAACACATGATCATCTCTATTAATGCAGAAAAAGCATTTAACAAAATACAGCAAATTTTCTTGATAAAAACAATTTAAAAGATAGGAATAGAAGGAAACTTTCTCAACATGATAAAGGGCAGATATGAAAAACCCACTGCTAACATGATATTCAATGTTGAAATGCTAATGACTTTCCCTCAAAGATTTGGAACAAGTCAAGGATGCCCACTGTCATGACTCTTATTTAATATTGTGTTAGAAGTACTTGCTCAAGCACTTAGGCAAGAAAAATATAAACAATTCATCCAGATTGGAAAGAAAAAGGTAAAAATTTCACTCTGCAGATTATGATCCTTTACATAGAAATACTTGAGAAATCTACAAAAACTTCTAGATCTGATAAATGAGATCAATAACGTGACAGTATATAAGACCGACATGCAAAAATCATTAACGTTTCTGTGTAACAATAATGGGCAATATAAGAAACAAATCAAGAAAAAAATTACATTTACAATAAGAAATTAAAAGAATCAAATATCTATGAATAAACTTATCTAAAGATGTAAAGGTTTTGTACACAGAAAGTTACAAAGCATTGTTAATGGAAATCAAAGACCTAAATAAATGGAAGAATATTCCATGTTCATGGATTGGAAGACTAAACATCATTAAGATGTTTGACCTACTCAAATTGATTTACAGATTAGATGCAATATCAATTAAAATTGCAACAGCATTTTCATTGAATTCTGAAAAACAATTCTCAAATTTATTTGAAAGGGCAAAGGACCCCAAATAGTCAAAAACATATTGAAAAAGTGAAATGAAATTGGGGGAAATATGCTATCTTAATTTAAAGAATACTACAATGATACAGTGGTCAAAAGCACATGATATTTGCAGAAGGATAGACATATTGACCAACAGAACCAAAATGAAAGTTCTGATATAAGCTCTCACATAAAGGATCAACTGATATTTGATAAGACCTGCAAGCCCACCGAACTGGGACAGAATGGCCTCTTCAACAAATGGTGCTGTGAGAACTGGATATCCATATTCAAAAAATGAGAGAAGATCCCCATCTCATAACCCTATACAAAAATTCACTCAAGATGGATCACAGATATTAATATAGGAGCCAAGTCCATAAGGGTCCTAGAATATAAAGTAGGGAAGTATCTATGAGACCTTGTAGTAGGAAATCTTTTCATAAACTTACTCCCAAAGCAAAAACAATGAAAGGAAAAATAGACAAATGGGTCCTTCACAAAATTTAAAAAAATTGCACCTCAAAGGATTTTGTCAAGAAAGTAAAAAGGCAGCCTACACAGTGGGAGAAAATAATTCATAACCTTTTATCCAATAAGGGCCTAATATCCAGCATATATAAAGAAATCTTACATTTTGAAAAGAAAAAGAAAAACACCCATGAAAGAACTTGTGTCATTGATGTGGAGGCAGTGGCCACTGGTGTTTCTGAGGGGAGGGAGAGGGAAATATAGATATAATATGGGGACATTTTTGGTGCTTGGGAATTGTCCTGAATGACATTGCACTGACAGATACAGGCCATTTTATATCTTGCCATAACTTAAAAGCTTGTGTGGGAGAGAGTGAAAACTACTGTTTTGCTAAGGAAGAGGCATAAACTATAAATGCTATGCAAAAGCAACTTTATTTAACCAAATGAGTTTGTGTTTATATGAAACAATTATAACAATTGAGCAATCACAAAAGAAAATAGTCAATTAAAGACATAGGAAAGAATGAAAGTATAGACAATCACTTACCAAATCAGGGAAAACACAACATCTGGTCTCTCATGAGGCTGGGAAGTTCCATTTGACAGCCTGCCAGAGTCCTGATTGGAAAAATGGTTCCACGCAGAGTGTGCTCTCCTGTGTGAGACTTCAACTGGCAGCTTGGGGTCTATCCTCTTTTAAGAGATTCCGAACCTCAGAACTCCAATGAGTCTTGAAACTTGTGAGGAATGACCTCATTGAAAGTAATAGAATACATCTGGCAGGGGGTGGCCAGCCCTCCGCAGAAGAGACTTGGTGTCTTGAGGAGTCTTTTGTTCTACTCTGTTCATGGTACACTAAACAGGAACATGAAGGTTTCAATACATAAAGTTAAGGTTAACTTTATGTTAACTTTATAGTGGATACAAACAGGTTGTGCAAATATCACATCTGATGACTTGCTCCTTCTAAACATTTGTTTTTAGTTTATAGCTGGCAGGGTTGCCTGCATAGCAATGTTACAACAATCCAAAGAACTATGGACAAGTTAATCATTCACAATTCTAGGCTGGAACAGCAGAGACTATTGATTAGAAAGCTTATGAATTCACAATTCTTAATAATTTTCTTATAATATATCACTACAATGTAGACTGTTGTCCGTGCTTAGTGGCAATGCTCCAAGATATATTCACCAATAGTGGCAAATGTGCCACAGTAATGAAGGATGTTGTTGATGTGGGAGAATGTGGGAAAGGTAGGGAGCAGAGCATATGGGAATTCCCTATGTTTTTTGTGTGTAAGATTTATGTAATCTAAGTATCTTTAAAAAAATGAAAAAGTATATTAAAAAATAAAGTTTTGTTATTAAATTTAAAAAATGGTTAAAAAGCACATGAAAATATGCTCAACATCAATACTTCTTAAGGGAATGCAAATCAAAACTACAATGAGATATCATCTTATGCCTAATAGACTGTCCACTTAAAAAAATAAAAACAGGGAACCCTCATCCACTACTTGTGGGAATGTAGAATGGTGCAGCCATTGTGGAGGTTGGTTTGGCATTTCCTCAGGAAGCTAGCTATAGAACTGCCATATGATCCAACAGTCCCACTGTTAGACGAATACCCAGAAGAATTGAAAGCTGAGACACAAACAAATATATGCACACCAATGTTCATAGTGGCATTATCCACTATTGCCAAAAGCTGGAAACAACCCAAGTGTCCATCAACAGATGAAATTGTGTTATATACATAAAGCAAATTGTGTTATATACATAAAATGGACTATTGCACAGCTGTAAGAAGGAATGAAGTATTGATAGATGGGACAACATGGATGAATCTTGAAGTCCTTGTGTTGAGTGAAGTAAGACAATCACTAAAGGACAAATATTACCTGACCTCACTGATATGACCTAAGCAAATCAAGATGAGTCACAGCGCTAGAGTATGGAAAATAGGTTATGAGGAAACAGAAAGGGAGTAGAGTGTCATAAGCCAAAGATCAATAAGGGTTAAACCTATGATAAATTGGAAGGGATGGTTTGGCAGTGGATGGGGGTGAAGATGTAAGTAGGGTTGATGGTACTGGAATGTAAGTGTGAGCCAGGTTGTCAGGATGGGTTGGACTATGCATGGAAATTTGGGGGTTGCAGGAGAAAGGAACAGGTGAACTCATGGTATTTTTAGGTCTGTGGTTAAAACTAAAATAGTGGGAATGTTCTTTTAACAAACATAGTTGGGAAGGGATATTGATGCAGGGTGTTGGGGGTAGGGGGGTATAAGGGAAAGGTCAAACCTTTGGCAAGCTTCTATGGAATACAAAAGTTTATATCTTGTCACAGGATGCTACCCCAGTGGGTAGAGACCCACACAATTAGCACAAAAATATTAATTCCCATCCTGGATATTCCTCCTATATTCTCAAACAGAACATAGAGTTCTGTGAATTTCTAAAAGTCTCTCAAGAAGATAGGCAGTAGCTAATAAAAGAAGATGGACCAATATGCCCAGCCCTCAATATTAAAGCATGTAACTATGAAACTTATTCTTTGAAAATTATAACTTACTGGCTATCATGGGTTTTGAGGGTAGAGAGAGGGTAGATGGATGGAGCATGTGGCATTTTTAGGGCATTGGAATTGTTCCACACAATCTTGTAATAATGTATACAGGCCAGGATGTGTTTTGATAGAAACTATAAAAGTGTATGGTACAGAATGTAAAGCTTAATGTAAACCATTGACCATAGTTAGTGGTAATGCTAAATATTTGTTCATCAATTATAACAAATGTGTCATACTCATATAAGATGTATGAGAAAATGTGAAAGGGGGAATGGTGGGGTTTATGGAATTCCATATATTTTCTATGTGACTTTTTTGTAACTTAAAACTTCTTTAAAAATGAAGTGAAAAAAAAAATAAGGCATTGGGGAACACACAGAAGAAATTATCACTGTTCATCAAAGATAAAAGATCTCACAGTGATAAAAGATACAATGCAAAACTTATTTTAATTTAACTTTTAAAAAACTTATTATTAATTTTTAGTTTATTCATTTTTTTGTTTTTGTCTTTGGATTACAGAAGAGTTGCAACTGTGGCAGGGGAAGATCACTGGTGCAGGGTGTCAGTGATGGGGATATGTGTGCAGAGGGGTGCACCAGTGACATGGCTTTATGGACTATGAATGTGTTAAATTAGGTATTATCTCAGTAGGTAGAGACCCACACAATAACTGAGAGAATATTGAACTCCTATCCTGGGGAATGCTTCTAAATTCTCAAATAGAGTGGCAAGAGTCTCTAGAGTACATTGGCAGTGCCTAGCAAAGGAGGACAGACCAACACACCAGGCCCTTGATATCAATGCTTGTACTTATGAAACTTGTTCTTGTGAAATTGATATTTATCCTAGCATTATATTTTGCCTAAGACTTAGCTCCTGATGGCTTCCTTGTTGCTTAAATGTGGCCTCTCTCTAAGTCAAACTCAGCATATAAACTCACTACCTTCCACTTGGTGTGGAATATCAGTCCCAAGGATGAGCCTCCCTCACAACATGGGATTATTACTAAGCACAAACTAGTGATGCACTTGGAAAAGACCTTGATCAAAAGGGGGATATATTAAGTACAAGGGAGATTTTATGGCTAAGAAATTTCAAAGTGAGTCAGGAGGTCATTACAGAGGTTACGATCATTCATGAGTTAGAAGGATCTCATTGACTGCTCCAGTAAACAGTGCCTTAATCAGGGGTGCTCTTGAGGACTTTAGAAGCATCTGGACATTATAGACAGAGCATACAACCCCAGGAATTCAGCACCCTCTCAGTGGGTCTTACCTTCAAATTTATGATAATCTATCCCCCCCAATGTATCAGAGTTGGACACATTTACAATTTTCCTACACATGGTTCTTATGACTCTTTTATTTGAACCTATAATTAGTACTAAATTTGTTAAATATGTGTTCCAGAGACTGAAATCTTTGATGTGTTCTTATGCCTGTTGAGCCCTGAATCTCAGCAGGTTTGCAGCCAACACCTACACTCCAGTTCATCAGATTTGCCCAGGACAACTAACAAAAGGATAATGATGGACAACACCCATGGAAAGAAAACAACAACAGAGAGTATCTGCTACTGCAAGTAAAACAGTTCCATCCATCTGCCACTTGGGATCTAATTACCCTCTCAGTCAGAAGCAGACTAAGCATCACCATCCCAAAATCCTCAAGATTAATGAGCAAATAAAGGGGTCTGTGCAACCATGAACTAAGGTAGGTATTATTTTAATAATGGAAGAAATTGTAACATTGATATAAAGACAGTGATCACCAAAGTTTCTGAGGGGTGTGAGAAGGAAGAATAGGTATAACATGGGGCATTTTGGGGATATTAGAATTGTTTTGAATGACATTGAAATGATGGATACAGGCCATTATACATTTTGTCAAAACATATAAAATTGTGCATTAGAAAGTATTAATGATAATGTAAACTATAGACCATGATGACTAACAATACTTCAATATGTGTTTATCACTTGTAACAAACATACCAAGCTAATGAAAGATGTTGTTAATGAGGAACAGTGTGGGAGGGAGACAGGAAGGAGGTAGGGTATATGGGAATCCCTAATATTTTCTATGTAACATTTATGTAATCTAAATATTCTTTTAAAAAAATCTTTAACAATAGACAATACAGTGTCTTCATGAATATGATTAAATGATTAATGATATGAAGTTATTCAAAAGGTAATTGTCTTATATGCAATGTGTTGTCCTAGATGGGCTCCAATGACTGAAGAATACAGCAATAGTGGAAAACTATTGATATATGAATAAACTCCAGAGTTTAGCCAACAGTAATGTATTAATCCTTATTTCATAATTTTGATGAATGTACCTGTGGTGATGTAAGATATTAACAGGGGAAACTTGGTGAGGGATATAAAAGAACTCTCGATAATGTCTTTGCTACTTTTCTGTAAGTTTAAAATTATACAAAAATTTAAAGGTTATCAAAAAGAAAATGAAGATTACTGATCATTTTCTGCTATCAAAAAGATAGCAAATACCAAGCATTTCAAGAATTAATAGCCATTCTTTTTAAACTCTTCTGAAAATTGAAGAAAAGGAAAAATTACCCAAAACATTTTATGACATCTTCATGACCCTAGGCTCAATGCTAAATAAAGATGATATACAAAAAGAAAATTAGAGACCAATCTCTCTACTTAACATAGATGCAAAAATCCTCAACAAAACAGTTGTAAATGAAATACAACAGCATATTAAAATAATTGTATGTCATGATCAAGTGGTATTTATTCTTGTTTTTTAAGGGTGGTTCATGACAAGAAAATAATCAATGCAATACAT
>JAQZBX010061051.1:0-17180 GCA_029593785.1 Cabassous unicinctus
ATTGACAAAAGGAGAAATTGATAAACTCAACAGAACAGTCACAAGTAACGAGATTGAATTAGTCATCAAAAACTTCCCAACTAAGAAAAGCCCAAGACCAGATGGCTTCACAGGTGATTTCTACCAATCATTCCAGATAGAACTGGCAGCAATCCTGCTTAAACTCTTCCAAAAACTAGAAATGAAGGTAACATTACCTAACTCATTCTATGATGCCAACATAACCTTAATACCAAAGCCACATAAAGATGCCATGAGAAAAGAAACCTACTGAGCAATCTATCCAATGAATCTGTATGCTAAAATCCTCAACAAAATACTTGCTAATCGTATCCAACAACACATCAAATGAATTATACTCCATGGTCAAGTCGGTTTCATCCCTCATATGGAAGGGATGAAATCAATCAATGTAATACACCACACTAACTGATCAACAAAGAAATCACATGATCATCTCTATTGATGCAGAAAAAGCACTTGACAAAATACAACATCCTTTCTTGATAGAAAACACACTGAAAGATAGGAATAGAAGGAAACTTCCTCAATATGCTAAAGAATATGTATGAGAAACCCACCACTAACATCATACTCCATGGTGAAATGCTAAGGGCTTTCCCCCTAAAATCTGGAACAAGATAAGGATGTCCACTGTCACTGCTTTTATTTCACACTGCATTAGAAGTACTTATTCAAGCACTTAGGCAAGAAAAAGAAATAAAAGTTATCCAAATTGGAAAGGAAGATGTTGAAATCACACTATTTGCATTTGCCATGATCCTATGGATAGAAAGCCCTGAAAAATCTACAAAAAAGTTTCTAGAGCTGATAAATGAGTTGAGTAAAGTGGCAGGATATAAGATCAACACTCTGAAATCAGTAGCAATTCTGTACAACAATAATGAGCAATCTGAGGAGAAAATCAAGAAAAAAATTCCATTTATGATAGAAACTAAAAATTAAATATCTTGGAATAAACTTAACTAGAGATGTAAAGACTTGTACACAGAAATCTACACAACATTGTTAAAGGAATTCAAAGACCTAAATTAAGGAAGAATATTCCGTGTTCATGGATTGAAAGACTAAATATCATTAAATGTCTGTCCTACCCAAATTGATTTACAGAATTAATACAATCCCAATAAAAATTACCACAGCATTTTCTACTGAATTGGAAAAGCTAACTATGAAATTTACTTGGAAGTTAAGGGGCCCAAGATAGCCTAAAACATTGAAAAATAAAAACGAAATTGGAGGAATTACACTACCTGACATTAAAGCATAATACGAAGCTACAGTGGTCAAAACTGCATGGTATTGGCACAAGGATAGACATATTGACCAATGGAACCAAATTGAGAGGTCTGATATAGATCCTTGCAGATATGGTCAACTGATATTTGGCAAGGCCACCAAACCCATGCAACTGGAAGACAATGGCCACTTCAACAAATGGTGCTTTGAGAGCTGGATATCCATATCCAAAATAATGAGAGAGGTTGACATCTCATGCCCTATAAAAAATTAACTTAAGATGGATCAAAGATATGAATATAAGAGCCAAGACCAAAAAGCTCCTAAAAGATTATGTAGAGAAACATCTATGATCCCTTGGAGTAGAAAATGATTTCATAAATTTTACACTCAAAGTGCAAGCAATGAAAGAAAAAATAGATAAATGGGATCTCCTGAAAATTAAAAACTTCTATCCTTCAAAGAAGTTTGTCAAGAAAATGAAAAGGCAGCCTCCTCAATGGGAGAAAATGTTTGGTGACCATTTATCTGATAAGGACCTAAAATACAGTATACATAAAGAAATCCTACATCTCAAAAATAAAAAATAAAAAAAATCCCATTTTAAAACTGCCCAAGAGATTTGAATACCACTTTTCCAAGGAAGAAATACAAATGACCAAAAAGCACACAAAAAGATGCTCGACATCACTAGTTTTTAAGAAAATGCAAGTCAAATGCATATCATCTTACACCTATTTGACTTGTGTCTATTAAAAAAACAGAGAACTGCAAGTGTTGGAGAAGATGTGGAGAAAAGGGAACCCTTATCCACTGCTTGTGGAAATGTAGAATGGTGCAGCCATTGTAGAGGATGGTTCCTCAGGAAACTAAGCATAGAATTGCCATGTGATCCAGCAGTACAACTCCTGGATGTATACCCAGAAGAATTGAAAACAAGGGCATGAACAGATAAATGCACACCAATATTCATAGTGGCATTATTCACTATTGCCAAAATTTGGAAGCAACCAAATTGTCTATCAAAAGAAGAAAGGACAAGTCAACTGTGGTATCTATATACAATGGAATATTACTCAACTGTAAGAAGGAATAAAGTATTTTTTTACTTTTTAAAAATATATTTTTAAATTATTTTTAAAATATACTTAGATTAATCAAAATGTTACATAAAAAATATAAGGGATTCCCATATGCCCTACTCTCCATACTCCCACTTTCCCCCACATTAATGACTTCTTTCATTAGTGTGGTATATTCATTGCAGTTGATGATCACAATTTGGAGCATTACCACTAAGCATGGATTATACTTTACATTGTAGTTTACCCTGTTTCCCATTCAATTTTGTAGGTTGTGGAGGGTATATAATGGCCTGTATCTGTCATTGCAATGCCACTCAGATTAATTCCAAGTCCTGAGTATGTCCCCATATTGCACTTCTTTTTCCCTCTCCCTCACTACAGCACATCCAGTGGCCACTGTCTCCATATCAATGATGTAATTTCTTCCATTGCTAGAATCACAATAAGTCTATAGCAGAATACCAGTAAGTCTACTCTAGCCCATATTTATACATGGGACTACATGCATGAATCTTGAAGATCTTATGTTGAGTGAAGTACACTACTCACTGAAGGATGAATATTACATGACCTCCCTGATATGAGTTAAGCAAATTGAGCAGACTCACAGAGCTAGAGCCTGGAAGATTGGTTTACAAAAGACAGAAAGGGAGTAGAGTGTGGTAAGCCAATGCTCAATATGGTCAAAACCTATGATATAGTGGAAGGGGGTGGTTGGGCAGTGGATGGGACTGATGTTGGTACAGGAATGTGAGGGGAATAGGGTTGGGGGGATTGGTTTGGTGTATCCCTGGAACTGGACAGAGGGCTGGAGAAAGAAACAGGTGAATTCTGTGGATTTGTAGTTAAAAACACAGTGATGGGAATGTTCTCTTGGCAAATTTGGCAGGGCAGGGTTACTGGTGAAGGGCATCAGGGGTGGGGAGATATATGGAATAAGGCACACCTTGGGCATGCTTCTATGGACTATGAAAAGTGCTCATGTTTTTACAGTATGTTATCTCAGTGGGTTGAGACCCATACAACAAACGAGTAAACATTAAACTCCCATTCGGGAGGTCTCACTTAGAGGGTCAAGAATCTCCCAAGAACATAGGCAGTGCCTAATAAAAGGTAACAGACCGATAAGTCAAACCCTCAATACTAATGCATGTAATTTTGAACCTTATTCTTCAAAAATTGAAACTTATCATTTACCATACGTTCCTTGGGGAGGAGGAGGAAAGAATAGAATAGATGGAACATAGGGCATTTTTAGCGCATTGGAATTGTTCTGCATGATCTTTCAATGACAGATACAGGACACTTGAAATTCTGTCAAAACATATAAAAGTGTACAGTGCAAAATATAATCCATAAAGTCAACCATTAACCATGGTTAGTAGCAATGCTTCAATATTTGTACATCAATTTACTACAAATGTACCATATTCGTGTAAAAGGTTATTAATAGGAGAAAATGTGAGAAGGGTAGGGGTGTGATATAGGGTAATTCCCTATATTTTCTAGGTGACATTTCTGTAACCTAAGGATTCTTTGAAAATAAAGCCAAAAAATAAGACATTGGGGGAACATACAGAAGAAATCATCAGTGTACATAAAAGATAACATGTCTTATGGTGATGAAAGACACAAACATTCTTTACAATTTTTATATTTTCTAATTTTTGTATTTTATTTGTTTTTACTTTTTTTTATTATTTTCATTCATATAATTTTTGGCTTTATTTCTGGTGAGGTTTTGGATTGCAGAAAGGTTGCAATAGTGGCAGGGGAGGATCACTGGTGCAGGGTGTCAGTGAAGGGGTATGTGTGGGGACTGGTGACCTGAGGCATGCCTTTATAGAATATGAATATGTTCAAGTGGTCATGGGGTATTGTCTTGGTGGTTGGAAACCCACACAATAACCAAAAGAATATTGACTTCCCATCCTGAAAAGTCCTGCTGCATTCTCTATTACAGCAGCAAGAATCCCTAGAGTAAATGGGCAGTGCCTAGTGAAAGAGGACAGACCATGACACTAGGTCCTTGATATTGATGGTTGTACTTCCGATCCTTGTTTTTGTGAAATTGAAACTTAGCTTAGTATTATATATTGCCTAAGAATTACCTCCTAAAAATCTCCTTGTTGCTCAAATGTGGCCTGTCTCTAGGCCAAACTCAGCATATAAACTCACTACTATCCCCCTGGTGTGCGACATGAATCCTGGGATGAGCCTCCCTGACACTGAGGGATTATTACCAAGCTCCAACTAGCAATGCATATGGAAAAAGACCTTGACCAAAACATTAAGTATTAAACACAAATGAGTTTTTATGGCTAAGAGATTTCAAATTGAGTCAGGAGGTCATTCCAGAGGTTAAGCTTAGGCTCATCTCAGGAGGATCTCACTGAATACCACAGTAAATAGTGCTTCAAGCAGGGGTGCTCCTATGGGCTCTAGAGACATCTAGACATTATATGCAGGGAAGAGAATCTCAGGAATTAGGCACCCTGTCAGTGGGCCTTATCTTGGACTGTATTTTCCCCAGTGTAACAGAATAGACTCATTTATAATTTCGCTATATAAGTCTCTTCTACCCCTTTTAGTTGAACCTATAATTTGCATTTTAATCATTAAATATATGTACAAGAGACTTTTTTTTAAAATTTTTTTTGTTTGTAAAATGATATATAATACATATGCATATATGTGCATTTGTTTACATAAATGTTATTTGTTATATATATATGTATACATTTTATAAAGGTGCCTAGATTACCCAAATATTATTCAGAAACTACAGGGATTCCCATGCTCCCCACCACCCACACCCCCAACAAAACCCCACATAACCATTCCCCATCCACGTGGTACTACACCCGCAATGGATATACACATCCTGGGGCCTTGCCACCGAGCATAGACCACAGTTCACATCACAGGCCACACTCTCTCCCACCCAGTTCTGTATGGTATATTCTGATGGAAAATGGCCTACATTCATCGCTGCTTCACCACTCAGGACAACTCCCAAAGTCCGAAAAAAGCCCAAGTATTTCAACTGCCCCTCCTCACCCTGCCCCAAAAATGTCCAGTGGCCACCGGCTCCACCTCACTGTTACAATTTCTTCCATTGCCTGAATCACAATATGTCTACAACAGAACACCACCAAGTCCACTCTAGTCCACAGCTCCTCCCCCCATCCTGAGGGGACTTGGAAGGTGATGTCCAAGACTTATATCTTTAGTCTGTTCAAATGTTAATTGATCCCTGAGATCTTAGCAGACTTGCAACACCCACTCTCCAGTTAATCCAATTCACCCAGGACAACTAACAAAATGATGTTGATGGACTATTCCCATCCCCCAAAACAGAGAGCATCTACAACTGCAAGCAAAACAGTTCCATCCATCTTCTCCATGGGATCTAAGCCTCCTCTCAATCAAAAACAGAGTGGGCTTCACCATCCTAAAAGCCTCAAGATTGAGGAATGAACAAACATAAGAGGGGAATGCAATTATGGACTAAAGTAGACTTATTATTATTCTAACAATAGAACTTGTATCATTCATATAAATGCAGTGGTCAAAAGAGTCTCTGAGGGGAAGGAAAGGGGAGAATAGATGTAACATGGGGCATTTTTGGGACATTGGAATTATTCTGAATGTCGTTGCAATGATGGATACAGGTCCTTACACATTTTGTTAAAGCCTATAAAATTGTATGGTTGAAAGTGTAAACTTTAATGTAATCTATTGACCATGGTTATTAGCAATACTTCATTATGTGTTCATCAATTGTAAATAATGTACCACACTAATCAAAGATGTTGTTAATGGGGAAAAGTGTGGGAGAGGGTTGGTGTGGTGTGTATGAGAATCCCCCTATATTTTCAATATCATATATGCAATCTAAAGCTTCTTTAAAAGTAAAGAAAAAATTTTAAGAAGTAAAGAGAGGATATAGCATGATGGTAAAAAGTTAAAAAATATAAAAAATAAAGTTGGATTCTGGACCAATCAGGTTTGTTTTTTAGGAAAAGCCTTTGTATGGCATTTAATAAGTCCTCAGTGATTTGGGTTGCTTTTTTTTTTTAGAATGATCCCTAACTGTACCATTTGTAGGGTCCCTTATATCATCTTCTGGCTTTGCCCATTTAGCTGCCTCAAACCACTTTTTTTTTTCTTTATCACCCAGACTCAAAGCCATGTATATATTGAAAAAGGTCAGGCAATCCTGGAATATAAGCTCCAATTGGAATTTTACATATCTCATAGCAATTTTGGATCCATTTTAGAATTAGGAAATTGCTTAACACTAGCCCTGAGCTCTGCTCTTGATTAGGGCTGAAAGTTATGAGGTGCCAGTCTGACAGTCTCACAATATCTGGCCTTATGAGGTATTTGCTGAATTTTGTTTGGACATTCTGGGAAGGAATCTCTAACCCTACAATCCCTGCCTTCTTCTCCTGGACACTCTAGCCCACTCTTCCCCACTCTTCTCCATACTACCTTCATTGGCTCCCATTTTGCAACCCTGCTTTCCACACCAAGCCCCAACTCCCCTTCTCACCCTCCATCTTTGCAGAGATTCATCTCTTATTGTCTCTCTTCTGTGTCTCTTTTAGTTGCATCATCTTGCTGTGCCAGCTCTCTGCATGGGTCAGATCTCCTCCTGCACGGTCCAGTATGCCACGTGGCCAGCTTGCCATTCACCAGGAGGCCTGGGGAATCAAACCCTCCTATATAGTAGATGGGAGCCCAATTGCTTGATCCACATCTGATTCCTCCTACCTCAGTATCTTTTGATGAGGAGAAGTTCTTAATTTTAATATGATCTAATTTGTTACTTCTTCCTTTATATTTTATTTTGTTTAAATCCTTTCCTGTTTTAAGGCCATAGAGTTGTTCTCCTTTGTTTTCTTCTAATAATATAAATTTTATGTTTAAAATTTAGGTAAGCAAACTATTCATAATCAGATTGCTGTATTATGGGTATGATTTAACATTTCCCAATGTTATTATTTCCCAATAAGTCAAAAAATTTCAATGTATTCTGAAAATGTCATAGTATGCTTTTTATTTTTTCATTTGCTTTCATTGCCTCATCCAGTTTGATTTTACCTCACCCTTGGAGATGGCTTTTCTATGTCACCTGCTGGAAATTCTTTCTATCTGTTCCTGCTCTTTCTGTCTTCAGCAATCCCACAGAACCACACAACTAAAGTTAGTTTACTTGTCAAAAGCCTTCTTTGGAACTTTTTGCTTGGGGGATTGATTATTCCCATTTTTAAAGGGAAGCTTATACCTTATTGGGAGAAAATTATCCATGTGCGCCTCAGGTTCTCTCTTTCTTGTTTTTCTTTTTCTTTCTTTTTCTTTTTTGCCCATCTTGTATCAACTTCTCTTCCAGACTATGTTTCAAGGACTTTCATAGGACAAACAGCTTTGGGAGAGGGCAGTAGTGTCTCTAATCAGAGTAAAGGGCAACTCATTACCTGACCAGCAGCTTAGAGAAAATGCCACCCTCTGAGGAGAAGCTTGAGCAGCTTTGCTTCTAACACAACAAGAGACTGGGCTTCTGAACATTGAAGTTAGTCAGCTGAGGTGCAATTCTACTGCCTTCCAGTATCTTCTAAATGTACATATTGGGAAAAGAGGAAAACAATAATAACTGTGAAACTCTGGCTTTAAGAAAGATAAAGAAATAGATGGACCTTGCTTGTCATGAGCTCCTTGGCAATTCCTCTACATTCCATCCCACCTTCCAGGTCCTGGGCCAGAGAGCCCTGCCTTGGTTGTCTTGGTGGGGAATGGGTTCCTCTGAAGCTCACCCACATCCTTCTCATCACAGCCTCTGGGGAAGATGCCAGGGAATCTCAGAAAACATCCATGAGAAAAGAGAGAGTCTGCCCCAGACAGAGAGAGCAAGGCAGCTTGGGTAGCATTTGCCAGAGGCAATGGTTGGGAGACTGGACCATTGAAGGGGAGGAAGCACAGACACTGAGGGGCAGCTGGGGAGACACTGGGAAAAGACCCCGGTGTCCCCAAAGCCTGAAGATTCTAGGGGTTTAGGGTGTTTCTGGATGAGACTATCTGAGGTGCTGTGACTTTTCATCCCTGCCCCAAGAAAGGGTCAGGCTTGTCCTTAACCTCAAATAAGAAAGAGAATACACTCGGGAGCCACACATGAGCGAGAGCTCAGTGGTTTGGTCTTAGATCTTGTCCAACTTGCCCACTTGGAGACTTTCTTTGGGCATTTTTCTATCTCAAAAATTCTGCCCATCATTTGCTTGATGTCAGATTTATAGACCACTTGTCACTTGCTCTGCTGTGGACATATGGGCAGGTGTTTCACAGACTTCCCAGCCGACTGGACTTTGAGTGATGCCTGCCCTGAGGAGGCACTGGCAGGGACTGGAGGAGGAGATGGGGTCAGGGCATGTGTCTCTTCCTGGCTGATGACCCTGGCTTCCGGACTCAGGAAACTCAATCTCCCCCATTGTTGTCCATCAGCCCTGGGAGGGAAGTATGGGGGAAGGAGCAGGTTCGCACTGGGGGTCATCTCTGTGATGCCTGAACATTTTCTCTGAGTGAAATGCCAGAATGGATTCTTTATTCTCACTGGACCTTGGCTAACAGCCAGATATGTGAAATAAATATGTCTCAAACAATGGTATCTTAGATACCCTTAGGAGCTCTAAAAATTCTGATACAGAATGAGCCTGTTTGCACTTATTGTGCATTATGGTACATGTCCTAGTTCCACAGAATTTAATCTAATTATATAACAGCTTTTATTGAAATATAGTTTATTGAGATTTAATTTACCTCACGTAAAATTCATACTTTTCAGGTGTTCAGTTCTGTGAGTTTTGACAAATGTATATAGTCATGTAGCCTCCAGCATAATCTAGGTAGAGAGCTTTATATTATTCCAAAGATTTCTGTTCTTTTTGAAATCAGTACCCACCCCTCACATCATACCCTGGAAACTCTGATAGAATTATTTGTTTTCATGTTTTTCTTTTTTAAAATGCCTTATAAATAGAATCATTACATATATATATATATGTAAATATAATTTATATATTTGAAATGTGTTTCTTACACTCAGCATATTCCTTTGATAATCACTCACGTTGTTGCATATATCATTAGTTTGTTTATTTTTATTGCTGTGTAAGAATTCATTGTATGGAAACACTAGTTAGTTTATACATCTGTGATGGCTGAGCACATGTGTCAACTTGGCTAGATTTTGGTATCCAATTGTTTGGTCAAGCAAGTGCCAGCCTTATTGTTACTGTGATTTTAGATGGATTTAAACCATTAGCCTGTCAATTGCATGTACTGCTGATTACATCTACAATCAACAAAGGGTATTGCTTTCAACAATGAGAGCTATCTCCTCATTCAATCAGTTGTAAACCTTAAAGAGAGAGCTGAGGAATTCAGCAGTCAGAAAGAATTTCTAGCTGACTTTCAGCCAGCCAGCACCTCCTGGGGAATTCAACATCACCTTCATCAAGTTTCCAACTTGTAGCCTGCCCTCCAGAATTCAGACTTGTCAAACACCATGGTGGTATAAGCCAATTTCTGTAATAAATATCTCATTATTTACCCACATACATATCCACATGTCTCCCGTTGAATCTATTTCTTTGGAGACCTCTAACTATCCTAATACATCATCTGTCAGCTCTTAGATATCTGAGTTATTTCCAGCTTTGGAGGCTATTCTGTGATGCTATGAGCATTCCATGTAGGTCTTTTCTGGATGCTGTAAATTCCTGTTTATTATGGGTAAGTACAAATATTTAATATGCTAAATTGTATATTTGCAATTATTTACTCTCTATAATTTTTTTATTTTACCTTATTCTCTATTTTTATTCATTCTTTTTTAAAGGAGTTAGTGGTGATTGAACCCAGGACTTTGTACATAGGAAGCAGGCTTGCAACCACTGAGCTACACCCACTCTCTAGATAAGAATTTTAGTTCCTTCTAAAATGAGGCCACAGAGTTTCACAAAACTCTTTAGAAAATCATACAAAAACAAAACATTTGAGACCCACTGATTTTTCAAGAAAACCCAAAATTCTGTCATGAGAAGAAGTTGTGGTTTAAACACTCACCAAGATCAGAGGATAGTGGCTTCTATTGGACTAGAAGTCCCATAGGAACTTTATGGATGACCATTACCTATTTTCACTCCTGACTTAACAACAATTGCAGAGATAGAAACTTTGGATTAGTCAAGAGGAGAAACACAAAGGAATAACCTTTATTAACTCACCAGCAGCAGAACTCAGATTGGGTAGGGGTAAAGCAAAAATATGACATGGGCATATCAATTACTGTCTGGATTGCTTTCTAGATGATGAAATTCATGATATGCCCTCTGGGGATTTTTATCCCACTTTAAATTAAAATGGAATTTAAAAGGACAAAGGCATAAAATTAATCTTTTTCAATGTACCTCCAAATTTTCCTTGAAATCAAAGATATTCATCCTACTTGATAAATATAGGTAAGTGCAAATAAGCAATGGAGGGAAGGCTAAAATGAAACTTGTGGTGCTGTATTAGAGTCAAAGATATTAGATGAATGTGTATACACCCACAGATGTGTAGATCCAGAAGGAAATAGACAAATGTTTGCAATAATTTATTTCCTAGTTCTGTCAGCTTAGAGGGCTAAGATCAGTGATAGCCAATAGCAGTGAAAATGTTCAGAACCCAAGACTTTATTTTTAATACCATTGTCTATTTAAAGGCTTCTTAGAGAAATGGATGATTCTAGTCTGGAGCAGGAAAACTGTGAGATGTGCCTGGAGAACCTTGTAGTGCCAGAAATTAAGGAAGTGATCAAAAAACTAAAGATTGGGGGTGTATATCAAAGGAACCCAGGTTCCAATGTGGAAAAATTCACAATGGGAAAAGTAGGAAAATATTGAGCAAAAAAATAAATGGTATGGTATTAGATTGTAATACAAAGTATAAAAAAAATACATAAGGACATTCTAAGGTGAATAAATAATTTAATAAACAAATAATGGAGATCTGTACCTTACAAGAGATCAAGTAATATATGAAGATACCCAATAGGAAGTGGACTTAAGACAACACCACTACATCCCCGACACACACCCACACACACCCACATGTTTTCCATCTCTCTCTCTCCCTGCTTCAGTTTGGGCTGATCTGAGTAACTCCCTTCTAAAACATAAAGTAAGGAAAGGGAAACATTGTAAATTTACAAAGAAGAAACCTGGCAAACCCTACTTTAACCAATTGATCAAGGTTATCACAAGTTATAAAATATGTTAATTGCATGAAATCCCTGATATGATATTGTTGGGGTTTGAATCATATCTCCCACAAAAGCCATGTTCAAGTCCCAACCGTGGACCCTCTGGGTGTGTATCTATTTACAAACAGGACCTCTTAAAATATTATTAGTTAAGGTGTGCCCAAATTAAATGAGGGTGGGCCTTAAATGACTATGGCCGAAGTCCTTATAAGCACAGGAAATTAAACAAAAAGAGAGGCCACAGAGAGCAGCCAGTGGAACCCTGAAGAAAAAGGAAAACATTGCCATTTGCATTTCCATGTGATGGAAAAGCCAGGGAACCCCAAAGCTTGTCAGCCAGCCAACCCTGGAGGAAGCAAACCTTCCAGTGTCTGAAACCATGAGCCAATAAATTCCTTTTGTTAAGCCAACCCATTGTATGGTGTTCATTTTAGCAGTCAGGAAAGTAAAACAGATATGATGTGATGAAACATAATAGTCTACAAAAAAACAAACCAACCAGAAACCCAGCCTAATCCTGAGAAAGACATCAACCAAGCCCAAATTTAGGGACTTTCTAAAAAGTGTCTGACCAGTATTGGATAAATCTGTGAAAGTCATGAAAAACAAGGAAAGATGGGAAAACTGTCCCAGAGCAGAGGAGACTAGGGTGGCCTGATGGGTAAATGTAATATGGTATCCTGAATTCGATCCTGGAGAGACAAGAAAAAGGACATTTGTGTTAAAACTGGTGACATCCAAATAAAGCCTACGTTTAATAGCAATGTACCAATATTGCCTTCCTCATTTTAAGAAATGTACCAAAGTAATTTAACATGTTGCTATCACTGTCAACTGGATGAGGGGTATGTGAGTTATATTTGCAAATTTTTTGCAGATCTAAAATTATTCAAAAATTAAATTTACCTTAAAATCTCTAACAGTTTGTAACTTAAGTGCAGCCCAAAGAATTTTATTAAAATTATTTTCTGTGTGTGCATTCATATCTAGTTTTTTTATTTCTTTTCAGGGCATCCATTTTGTTTCCTTGGTGATTTCAAAAGCAATATAATTGATCGTATGGGAGCAGATGTAGCTCAAGTGGTTGAGCACTTGCTTCCCATGTATGAGGTCCTGGGTTCAATCCCTGTATCTCCTAAAAACAAAACAAACAAATGAAAAAAATACCAATTCTTTTTCGGATGCGGATGTGGCACAATGGATGAGCTCCTACTTCCCATGTATGAGATCATGTGTTCGATTCCCACTACCACCAATGAATGAATGAATGAATAAATAAATAAATAAAATTCCTCATTAAAAAACTTGATTTTGGGAGTGGATATAGTTCAGTAGTTGAGCTCCTGCTTCACATATACTAGCTCCTGGTTTTAATTCCTGTATCTCCTAAAACAAAACAAAGACCTTGATCCATGTCTTTTGCTGCTCCTCCTCTTCTCCAATGTTGATTTGAGGCTCCTCTATAAGCTTGTTTCTTAACCTGGAGCACAGCAGAACTCCTGGAACTTCTTTGTTGTCACCACAGTCACCTGTCTTCAAGGCTTCACACTAAACAATCTACCTTCTGAAATCCCAAAAACCCATTCAATTTTTTTCTAAGATGACAAATCTCTATTGACTTGTTGGTTCCCATCTCCTTCTGTCCTCTTTGTTCCCCTGCAGTACTTTTTCCCATGCTTACCTGAAAATATTTGTAATGTGCTAATCTTTCTGTGTAAGCATGCTATCAGTTCTAGGGCTGCTATAACAAATGATCAAAGACAGGGTGGCTTTAAACCACAGACGTGCGTCTCTCCCAGTGCTGGAGGCTGGGTGTCAGAAGGGCCATGCTTCCTCAGAAGGTCGAGGGAGTAATCCCTCCTCACCTCTTCCTAGCTCCTGGGAGCTATCCCAAGCCTTGGTACACCACTCTAACACCTTCCCACATGGTTACATGGAATTCTCCCTGTGAGTCTGGGGGCAAATTTACTTCTCTTTATAAGAACACGAGTCATGTTAGATTAGGGTGTGTCTGAATCCAGTGTCTTAACTTGATCATGTCTAGAAAGGGTCTGTTTCTAAAAAGGGTCACATTCATGGATTCAAATGGACATGAACTTGGGTTGGGACACTATTCAACCCACTTCATGCACTCTCATATTTCAATTGATCACCATTTTCTTAGTATGTAAAGTACAAGATTCAGAATTTTGCCTCCAATTCCTTCAATAAAATCAACCTAATATTCCTCCAGCTTTACTCGAGGTTACTGATATTATGGAGCAGGGCCATGACCCCTTTCCCCCGGTTTCTAAAAGGATCATCCCAGATGCTATTCCCATTTTTATGGGACTATCCTTAAAATTCCATGCACAAATAAATCTTTGGAAAATGTAACATCTCAAATTTATTTTTATGACATGTAACTATGATCAAACATTTTCTTTTTCATTATCCCCATTAACAAGGAGCCTTTGGTCATTCATTTAACCAATCTGTGTTCATTTATTCATCTTTCAGAACTCTGGAGAAACAATTGAGTTTGTTTTAAGGATTAAATAAGATAAATGTGGGAAGTGGATGTGGCTCAAGCAGTTGGTCACCAACATATAATATGGGAGGTCCCAGGTTTGGTTCCCAGTGACTCCTAAAGAAGACAAGCAAGGCAGCTGGCTGGTGTGATGTACTGGCATGGTGAGCTGACACAACAAGGATACACAATGAGGAAACAAAATGGCAGACATAACAACCAGGGAGCAGAGTTGTCTCAAGTAATTCGGCCCTCCCTCCCACATGGTTTGGTTCCCAGTGCCTCTTAAAAATAACATGAGCAGACAGAGTGCACAACACATAGACCCAGAGAGCAGACAGTGAGTGCAAACAAGGCAGAGGAGACATAAATAAATAAAATAAGTTTTAAAAAAACATAAATGTGCCCAGACAAAATATTTATTTTAGGAGGTACCGGGGATTGAACCTGGGACTTCGTACATAAGAAGCAGGTGCTCAACCATGGAGCAATATTTGCTCCCCAGGATTTTTTAAAGTACTGCTTCCATAATTTCTTAAGCTGCCTTTTACCTACTAGTTTATTTTTCAAAGTTGAAATAATGTTTAAAAAAATTATTACCTACTCATAAACAATTCCAGTGCTTCCATATTATTTCAGGATTAACTGTTTTATTATTATATATATCAGCAGAACTTCTCCACTGCAGCCATTAACAAAATATAACTAAAATAGTTACATAATGATTACATTCTATTTCATTTATTACTGTTCCAGTTATTTAATGTCTATCATTGGAGCAAAATCTCATTCTGCCTTATTCGCCTCTCTGCGATAAGGCTAGCTCATAACTGTACTTAAGATTCAGTGAGAGATGAGTCCATCAGTGATTGAACATGGTGCAAAACACAAAATTTATATTTTTCTGATGAAGTGAGGGAATTGTGTATTCCTTCCACAGCAGACAGCACAGAGCCTGGAGGCAATGAAGTCCCAGAATTTGAAAATAAAGTCGCTGATAGTTGGGAAACAGGCATTAATTAGCATAGAGAAGTTCAGCACCCACAAACTGGGATTCTCACAGGGAGCTAAATAAACATAAATGACAGGGGAGAGGGCGTAAAGAGAGATGATGCTACTTACCAGGGCCAGGATGCTTTGGGTGGCTCTGTTCTCATGGGAAAACCTTGGAGAGAGGTTGTCCCTATGAGTGTGTTAGGCTTGTTGCTTGTGCCTGTACAGGATGGAAACTGTGGAGTCACTGGCCAGGACCATGAGACCCATACACAAACCATCCTGGAAAGATAATAATGCTGCATACAGGGATTTTGCAACTTTCTCAACAAGTGGAGTAGAACAGTATCCCTAGTTATTTTTCAGGGTGGTGTTTTTGTTTCTCCATTTGCTACTTGAATATATAAGAAAAATCATATTTATAAGTATGTGCAGTATCCAGCAGAGGACAGAGGAGGTTCCAGTGTACTTTTGGGCTTTTCCTTTAAGCTCTGCCCACCTGGAGTTCATGGGGCTGATGTTAATGGCCTGGAAGACACTCGAGAGGCAGGTGGTACCAATGGACATGCCCCTGCCTACTCTGTGCACATATAAAAGAAGTGTGCATCCAATATAATTGAGGAGATGTTCCATCTCAAAAGCTGGATTCCTTTAGAGAGAATGACTAAAGAGTTGGCTACTGACTGGTGCCTGATAAACTTATCTGTGGCACTTAACCTTCATCTATTGAAGTAAAGAAGATGTAAACAAACAAGAGTGAGAAGTTCCCCAGGATTCCAATGACTATCTGGAATAGAAAGAGCATTCCTATTTTCAAGTCCATGGCAGCCATTCTGTCATAATCTAGGAATTGCTATTCAAATTCAGGAGTAGAGGAGTCTGCAATCTGCATGGAAACATGAGTTGTGGGCTCTATTTTCATGGAAAAAGAAATAAAATAATTTCCACTTAACACAACTTCCACCTGATAATTAATTTCTAATGTATATTTTCTTTTGGTTAAGGGATTCTCCAAGTTTTGAGTGTTTCTTTTATAGCACTTTCACTCTATTGGTCACTCTTATGTTTGCCACTCTATGGGTTAGGAATCAAACCCTGGACCTCCTATTTGGTAGGTGGGAGCCCAATCACGTGAGCCATAGCAGTTTCCCCAGGCCCTATTTTAAAATGCAGGGAACACAGTGGAAATGAGGGAGATGAGATTAACTCTTTCAAGACATTATGGCATGATGAGCACAGATATAGGTTCAGCATCTCTGAATTTGAGCTGACCTCTTCCATTTGCTTACTTTTGAACTCTTGCTGAATGAGCTTCTGATGAGCATCAGGGCATAGTGATAACCCTCCTTCCTAGGTCTATCCCAGGTTTAAATAAACACATCTAAAGTCCCATGCACCATGTCTGAACAAGGTAAACTCTCTATGTCTTATCTCTTATTATGGCCATAATGCACAGTGATCAAGAACACTAACTCTGTGACAGGCGGGCTGGGTTCCAGCCCAGCCTCACTACATAGGAGCTGTGCGGCTTTGAGCAAGCTACTTAACTTCACTGAACCTCAGAATCTCCATATGGAAAATTATGAGAGAGACACCTCCTTTCAAGTATTTCTGTAAGGCATAATATGTTAAAGAACTCCTAACAATTCCAGGCATGTAGTAAGCCCTACAAATGTATTAATTATTTTTATTATTGTTTATTATTTTTTCCTTATAATTATAGACAGATGATACTAAATAAATTAACCTAGCAAATATAATATTCCTAAAATGCTATGTGTAAAATAAAACAATATTATGGAATGGTACCTGATAGCATAGCATTTAACTGAATGGTCATGGAAGGTGACCTATGACCTGTATATCAATTAGGAGTCAGCAAGAAAACCAAGTAGAGAAGTATTCCAGAAGAAGAGCTAATACAAAGTCAAGAGGTATCTTCCCAGATGAATGGAATATGGTAGGAGGGAGAAGTTGGTAAGATATGAGGCCAGTCATGTCCCATCATAACCTGAAATGAGGATTGTGC
>JAQZBX010061052.1:0-17179 GCA_029593785.1 Cabassous unicinctus
GGCCCCTGATAGGGAAAAAGCAGGATACTGGTGGGCTAGACAATGGAGGAAATAACGTTATTATAAATTGGGCAGAATTTATCCAATAGGTGTTTTTTTCAGATAGTCTGTGTTGAATGTATTTGCATGAACAGTGTGAATGGTAATACTTCTTTGCTAGATAAGTTGTCTGAAACTGGCTCAATGGTCACTCATAAGAAAGTTGTAACAATTGATTAAGTAGGAACCTGCCAAACTATGTCCATTGCAGTCTTGAAAAATTCATTGATAAGAGTGAAATGGGGATTGGAACCAAGAATTTTTGTATGAAAGCCTTATATTGCTATTAGGTATAGATGTTGAGATATCAAACAATAATTCTGTGTTAACACTCATTGAGTACATACTCATTCTGGGGCCAGACACTCTTCTAAGGGTTTTTCTTTTCTTAGGTATTTGCTCTGCATGACAACCATGTGAGGAATATATTATTATAATGCATAAATTTCAGAGGAAGTAGCTGAGATACAGAGTGCTATGCAGGTAATGGAAATATGAGTCTGAACCTCAGAGAAGCTTGTATGACTGGAGGGGTAAGCTAGGATGTAATCAGCTAGAGACAGCCATGCATGTAATGAAGCCAATGAGAGAGATGCATCAACAGAGAGAAGAGGATTAAGCACTGATCTCTGGGGTGATCTGATATCAAGAAGGCTGCCAGAAAAACTGGAGATGTGCAATGTGAATATCTGAGTCATGGATGTTTAGTCAATAACAGTAGAATTTAACAAATTATGTCCTCTCTTTATCAATTTAAAGATCTAATTTTTCATAATGCTAAAGTTGCCTCCCTGGCTTTCTTTTTTTTCCAAAATTACAACAAAAATATACATATTATACAGTTTTTATATATTCTGTATGTACTTACTTAAAAGACCTCTATAGTATAATGTTTGAGCTGGAGCAGAATTTGTTTGCTTGAATGATTGTGCATTTAAACACATAGTCAGAAAAAGGCCTGCAAGTACTTTCACATCCCACAGTGTGAATGGCAGAAACATATCTGTCCCCAAAGTAAAGACAAGCATAGCACATTTGATTTGTGCACAAACTAATTTTTTTTATCACTTCCTTATTCAAGGTCTTTTCTATATATATCTTTTTTAATTTTAGGAGGTGCCAAGTATTAAAATGGGGACCTCATTCATGGGAAAGTGGCCCTCAACCACTGAGCTACACCCATTCCCTCTTTTCTCATTTTAACTAATTCTAGATTGCATTTAGAATAGTGTCAATTTATTTATTCCTATTTTCACAGATGAAATAAATAATCTGAGCAAATTTAATAATCCCAAAATATTAATTAATTGCTTAATTCATTCAACAAGCATTTTTGGGTTATTTGTAAGTACCAGTCACAGTGTATGTACCAGGCATATAATGACAAACAGAACAGACAAGATTTTGTCCTCACAGAACATAATTATGTGAAGCAGGCAGATGATAAACAAGGAAAATATCACACATATAACATTATAAATGGAGGGATATGTGTTATTTTAGCAGCATCCTAAGTGTCTCCCTCACAAAAGGTCCTCTCTTTACTGTGACACCAGTGTAAGTAAAATCTTTGAAAATACTCTGGGATGTCACTATATATATGAAACACATGATTTCATTTTATTGGTTTTTTTATCTGCCTCCTTGTTGGTTTTCGGTTTTGAATATAATGTTACAGCAGACAAGAGAACACAAAGCAATTGATGCTTGTGTGGAGGTGTGAGGAGCTATGTAGTATTTACAACAACTTCCAAGGGGAAGTGTGAGAGTGGAGACATCATGAGGAATGTATGGGAGTTATTCTTCTTCTCATCTGCTCTTTGCATTCTTCCTTGTAGATTGTGACAAAATTGAAATCTCTCTTTTTTCATCTTGCAACTTTTAAGAGAACCAATGGAATTTTTTTCTGCATGGCATTTTGAAAATATATGGTGAGTTAATTTATTAAAACTTAAACAATGTAAAATTTTCCTCTATTTTTCCTCTTTCCCTACTTAATTCAAAGAGGTATTTGGGCTCTGCAAAGCAGAAGCTGCAAAAAGTGTATGGCTCTTCAAGATTGTTTCATAATCAGCTCATTGAAACGGTCCCACTGAATGAAATGGAGACTGAGGGAAAGATTGGTTGGAGTGGGAAAGGAGAGTACTAGATATTGGGAAAGGACAGGGCCCTGCATATTGTACTGTCCTGGGGTAAGTGGCAACAACTCAGATGGAAATGGTGGACCTAGGGAGGCAAATCTACTAATTGTGCTCTTGGGCTTTTCAAGCTGACCATGCTCAAACAGGGCATGGAAGTAGCAGAACCAATGCTTCAGGTAAATCTCACTGGCTTGTACAAGGGGTGTGTTAGTTTTCTTCTCCAATGTCTTGGTACATAATTATATCCTGGAGAAAATTGCAGAATCATAAGCATTTGGGGGTCATCTAAGAAGAAATATTGTTAAATTTTCTAATATTTTGTAAGCAGTCACCTCTGACATGGAGTTTTATTTACTTAAAGAAATATCACAAAAAATTCTTATTGCACATATAATTTTATGCACAGATTCACATCTATAAATACCTATCTTTAATTCATCCATTCAGTGAACAAGGATTCATACATTCAGTGAACAAAGATTCAGTGTATAAGGTCTACATTTCCAGATGCTCTTGAAAATGAAGTGACTAGAAGTTCCCTCAATGTTTGAAGAGAAGCAGGGCCAAGACAAAAAATTGTTTTAGTTGTCATTTTGCTTTATAGCAAGTGAACCCCAAAAGTAGAGGTTTAAAATATTCACTGCATTCACTTTTCAGGTTGGCAATTTGAGGTTCTTAGGGTGTGGTCCAGGCTCAGCTGCACTCTACTGTGGTCCCTCATGTATCTGCAATCCACTGTCATGTCAGCAAGTGGCCTTCAGAATGAATACGGAGGCTTGACTCAAGCAGAGAACCAGGATTTTTACCTGTGTGCACTCCTAAATCTCCCATAAAGGTGATCTCAGAAGTCCTGAGCTCAGTCCTTTTTTGTGAGGACAATCAAAACCCTGTTCCAGAGACACCAAAGAAAAATAAATGAAGGAACTGAGGACATTCACAATAACATTTCCTGGGTCTCAGGGTCAGCAAGATGAAGTAACAGTTGTCCAAATTCCAGTTTTGGGTGATGGAACTGCTAGAATCAGATCACACAATCCCATTCTACTGGATATCTATGATGGATGTGTCCTTTGGAGAAGTCACAATACATTTGTTGATTCAACAATTGTGTATCAAGTGTCCACTATGTGTGAGACATTGTCACATTTTATGAAAATGCAAAGATGAGTTAGACCTGGTCTTTACCCAAAGTTGCTACAGACTATTTGGAGGAGACAGATTTGTGACAAAAAATCTTCCATCAACCATGCTTAAGGCCACAATGGGGGTAAGTGAATGCTTTGAAGTTATTAAGCAGAAAAATCACCTAGTTATTACATGCTCAATAAGCTGTGACCTAAGGATAGCAATAACAGCAGACATTCACATGGTCTTATTCTGTACCAGTCACTCAATGTTTTCAGTGTTCACATGTATTTGCCTATTTCATCCCACCCACAATACTGTGTAATTGATAGAGTACTACCTATTTAGCAGATGAAAGAAGAAAGTTATGGAATGTTCAGCTGAAATGTCTATGGTCACATGACCTGAAAGGGGAGGAGCTTGGCCCAAAATGCAGGAGCTCAACTTTCTTAAACACCATGTGACTCTGAGGCAGGATGAGTCAGGAAAAGGGAGGGGAGAGAAAGTCTTCTAGTCAGAGGGAACATCTTTTATGAAAACACAGAGGCAAATGGAACTGAGAGTGGTTCTGAGTGGACATTTTGTGACCAGAGCTGGAGAAACAGGTTTCCACCAGAGTCAAATGAGAGGTTTAGGAGAAAATAACAGTCCATCATAGTAATCAGTCCCTACTGCCCAGATACTCTACCTCACTGGATGGCCACTTATTTGAGGGCAGGGAGAAGTTTCAATTCATTTTTATTTTAAAATCTCTGTCTCCCCACTATCAATCCCCTGCTTCAGCAATTGTGATGTGTTTCATGTTGCCATGTTTAAGGTCAAACTGGACACATAGAACTGAATTATGTCAATGATGATGTCACACATGAGTTACTGTAAGCCTTGGTGCTCATTCACATCCTATCTGCTCTTCAATGAAGTTGGCAATCTGAGATCTGCCTGTGGGAGAACAAGTTTGGCTCCCACTTGATGGATATTCAGGACTAAATCAGTGTCCCTAACTTGGGATATGTTGGGACATCACATACATCTTGGAGAAGGGATAAAAATCCTTCAGAGGCTATTCTTGGTTCACATCCACCTAGACAATATGAAGCAACAATCTGGAATGAAGAGGCCTTTAAACTTTTAGGTAAGGATAGAAGGAAAGTTGTCTCTGACTGATGAGACATGGGTTGTGAGGGGTCTGATTTCCCTGGGGTCAGATTTTTCCTGATTGCTCCAGGACATATTTCCCCATGGGCCAAAAGAAAGAAAATAAATGGTTTGGAGTGAAGGAATGAAGCTCACTAAGTCTTGCACTGAAAATGCACTTCCTATCATTTGGTAGACAATTAAAATATAAATGAATAAATGAGGGGTAAATGATTGAGCAAACAGAAAAATTTACTTTGAGTCTGAGGTATCTTCCAAAATAGGCATAGGCAAATTATCCAATTATCATGTGTATTAGTCAGCCAAAGTACAAGAAATATATTGGCTTTTACAAAGGATATTTATTTGGGGTAAAAGCTTACATTTACAAGGCCCTAAAGAGTCCAACTTAAGGTTGGTTTCTCAACTAAAGTTGCCACATTTTAGTTGCCACATGTTGAAGCAAAATGATGGGCAATGTCTGTGAGGGTTCAGCCTTCATCTTTCCTCTTAAGGCTCTGTGGTCCTAGCTTCTTTAAATCTCAGCTGAAGGCTGAAGGGCTTATTTCTTTTAAGGACTTCTCAGCTACACAGGGAAATGGTCTCTGCAGCTGCAAACTATCTGGTGAGTGACTCAGCTCTCCCCAGGGTTCCAGCATCAAAACTAATTCTCTCATCTGCCATGTCTCTGGAGCTCTCTCTATTCCTCTGTATTATTCTGTGTCTTCTTGATGGAGTGTCTGATTATATAGCCCCAAAAGGGGGCAGGGACTCAACCTTGAACCTTGAGTCTCCCTAATGATGTGGTTAAATCCAACCCCTAATCTTGATTTAATAAAGTAAACATAAAACCTTTGAATTTAAATCAAAGGTTATCATACCTAGAAGAGCAGACCAGTCTACAAACATAATTTATATCTCTTTTTGGAATTCATAAATAATATTAAACTTCCACATCAGGTCTGTAATATTACTGCTTTAGATAGATAGAAAAGGAAGGGCTAGGTAGGCAACTGTGGTAGAAGGTTGTGGGCCTAGGAAAGAGTGGTGAGGAGATTAATACTTCATTTTTATTCTATTTTCTAATTACATTGAATGCATCTTTGGAGGAATTAAGAAAATAAAATTGATGAGGACGTTATGGGAGTGGGTGGCATGATGGAGCACACTATCACATGTTCATTCCAGAGTTCTCTATCCTTTTGAGTTCTACCACACCATCCTGAGATCAGGCACTTCTCCATCTTCTACCCACCTTTTGCAAAGAGCCTAACAACCTATAACAGTATAGCCTCAATTCATTTCCACAGTTTTATTTCCTGGCTTTCCCTAATTTGATCTTCTGTTATAATTCGTAGTTGTGTACTCTTTCCCCAGCAAGTTTGCCCCGCCCCCCACTCCTTCTCTGTTGCTCCCCTGTACTTCCCTCCAGTGGCTCATCCCTGCTTCTTGTTCCCTATTGAACCTCTGCCTGGACTCTAACACCCTCCTTGGAGGTTCCTCCTCTCTATCTTATGTCTCTTGCTGGATTTTCACATTCTTCCCACACCTGCAACCACAAAACTTATGCTTCCATCATTTTATTTCTTCATCCTGCATTCTCCAATTCTTCCTTCCTCTTCAGAAACCTATGTATATCCTTAGGATAGCATCACCTTGATTCCACAAACCTTAGTTTAGGTTTTTGTCATGGTCATCTGACATCTGTGATTTGTGGAATCAAAGCTTTCAGACATGGACATCTATTTTCTACCTTCATCCTGAAGGAGATTATGTAATAAGGGCATGTTAAGTGGTGCTTCTGTTCTGAGAAAGGCTATTTTAATTTTCTTTGGTTGTTTTATTATGAGAGGTACAAAGAAGAGCTCTAAGAGCTTTGACAAAATATACAAATTATTTCTCTCTAAATATCATACATTCTATATTAGGTTTCCTTTAAAAACAGGTTAAAAGAGTTTACTATGTATCCTGTTTGAGAGTTCCCACTTTAAATTTACATAGAAAATGACTTACATAGAAAACTTCTTTCAGAGATTCACATAATATTAAAAATATTCAGGAGTTTGAGGCCATTTCCATGTTCCAAAGGAGAAATTTCAATTGACATTCAAAAAGTAAATGCCAAAATAAAAAGAAAATTAAAATGGAAGAATCTCAATTCATTTAAAATTTAATACTGCCCAACATGGCAACATTTTAAAATAAATGATTTCTTTGAAAATAAATCAACATTCTGATCAATAAATCAGATTCTGATGTACATCCAAGTTCAACAGCAACTGAACTACAGTGCCTATTTTCTACTTAACTCTAATTCTCCATTATATTTTAGTTCTGAAATGATGCTTAAATTGTTTGAAAACACACTTCTATTCTCAAGTACCTTAATAAGTAACAAAATTTTTTTTATATTCTCAAAATGTGCTCCAATCTTTTCCTACATATGTGAATCTTTCTGTATTTGCAATAATGATCTTTAGGATCATCCAGTTCTGCACTTGAACTCTCTGATTTGTAATTTATTTTCTGGTACTTCAATAATTGTGCTCTTATATTAAACTATACTATTATAGAATTAATTTTGTTTTGTTGCATTTTCAGTGACAGCTAGAATGTTTTCTGACTAGTTTCCACTATAGTTTTTGGTCATTGGGACAGAGAACACTAATAACACACATTCATTACATTTAATCTAGTTTATTTTTCTGCCATCAATTTTGATAAAATTCTTGCTTCCCAAAAATGAATGGATGGAAAAGTAATGATGGCCCTGTGAAATAGGAACAGTTGTGTCTTGTACATTAATTTTTGTTTACTGAAGTTTTTTCATATGCAAGGTACAGTGTTAGGTACTTAACTTGAAGTATATCATTTATTTTATTTAATAGCTCCCCATAAAAAGCTCTATCAGGTATGCAATAGTTGAATACATAGTCAAATTTTCTCAAGAGCTATATGCCAGTTCAGGCCTGGAACAAGTGCTAGATCCTGAGGTGGGTGTATCCTGAGCTTTCCCTCATGGAACACCATGGAGATGCTGTGGTTGGCTCCTTTACTCCAAATCTCAGCCTTCAGTCCACCCTGAACACCAAGCCTGCTGTTAAAGCCCCTTTCTCAGGCCTAGCCCTGCCTGTGCTGTTCTCAGGCTCAAGCAACTTTCATGGTCCATTGACACCAATCTAACTCTAAAACACATTAAACACTTGATTGCTAAACTTGGTTTTCAAGGTCACTGTCTGGATTCACCTTCCCTTTCCAGCATCACCTCCACTGCTTCCCAGAACTTTTCTGTGCCCTAGTCACACTGCTCTACATGTATCTCTATCAAACCTCTCTATCCTGGCCTTCAAAACTGAACTGAAGCTGAAGTTGCCAACATTGCCCCAGGAATTGATGAAGCTTCTCCCAACTTTATCCTCTCTCAGGGGTAGGGACAGAGCAGCAGCCATGTGTAATACTCCAAGTTGGGCAGGACAAGACTATCTTTAGTTGCCCAGAGAGACTGATAGTATCACACCCCTTCCTACCATTACTTGGACAAGGATGGACCTATAATTGTGAAAAAAATCTATGCTGTGTTGGTCCAAAAAGATCACAGTTGCCCAGGTAAACTGAAGTAGCAGAAGACCCTTCCTTGCCAGGGGTGGGAAAGGACCCTCTGGAGTGCCCAACAATCTAATCCATGTGGGCTGAATTCACCTGCAATTGCCCTGAGAGGCTGAGGGAGTACTGTACTTTTTGCCCTTTAGGGCATGGGAAAAGAACCACCAACACCCAACAGTTCAAACACTTAATGCTTAGAATACCTGTCAATTCCCAGATAGGCTGAGGAAACCCCCACCCCCTCCTATCCTACCAAGGCATGGGATTGGATCCACAGGCACCCAACAGTTCAGTAGGCCAAAAGCACCCACCATTGCTTGGAGAGGCTATGGAGAAACCAGACCCCTCCTTTACTATTGGGAGGTGAGGGTAGATCCACAAGAACCCACCAGTGCAGGCTGTGTGAGCCAGAAGTACCTGCAGTTATCCAGAGAAGCTGGGGAAACTCAGTCCATCTCTTGGAGATGGGGGTGGAGTCACACATGCCCAATGGTCAGATTTCTGCAGGACAGAGGCACATGCAGTTGCCGTGAGAGGTTGAGGGAACACCAACACCCTCCTATCTTATTATGGGGCAGAGGGGGAGATGGACTTGAAGGCACTCAACAAACTTCTTTGTGTGGGCTGAAAATGCCTGCAGTTGCCCAGAGAGGTTGAGGATACCCAGCTCCTCTTCTCTCCTATTGTGGTGTGGAGATGCAGCTCCAGGTGTCCAACTATTAAGTCTCTGCTAGTCAAAAGCACCTGCAGTTGCCTGGAGAGTGTGGTGCAGGTCATGCCAGCTTCCTCCCTGGTGGAGGTAAGGCTGGACCCTAGGCTAGGGCTGCAATCTGGTCTTGGTGGAAATAAGCCAGTCCATAATTTCACTGGATTTTCAGTCAGCCAGTCTTCCCCTCATGCTGGGGACAGACTCAAATGGTCGCCACTGAACTCTTTCTAACTTGGACAGGTTCAAACTCTAGCTGTTTCTAGGATTATACTTTAGAAATCTGAGTCGACTAATCAGTAGCTGAAGTCAGTGGACAACTGTCTCTTCCTCCCCTATTTATGGGAAATGGAGCTTCTAACTCCAGCCACGGGAGAGCTCCTGAGGCAGCTTGTGCTACTTGAATAGGATGGGCACTGGTCTCTGTGGTGTGCCTTGCAGTTTCCCAGAGGTGGTGCAGGCCCCTCCAGCTTCTCCCTGGAAGTGGTGCTGGGGTTTAGGCTAGAGCTGCAATCCAATCTGGGTGGGTGGAAAGAAACTAGTCCCTACCAGCACTGTGATTTTCAATCTGCCCTGCTTCCCCTTATGATGGGGCAGAGTTAAAATGGCAGCTCCAGCCTCTTTCTGAGTTGGACAGGTTCAAAGATTTGCTGTTCTTAAGATTATACTTTAGACCTCTGAATTTACCAATCAGTACCTGAAGTCAGTGCCACACTGTGTCTTCCTCCCCGATCTTTGGGACAATGGAGTTTCCAAATCCAACCACAGAATAGCTCCCAAGGTAGCTTGCATCACAGGCACAGACTTCTGCAGTGTGGAGGGCTCTAGTCATGAATCCTCTCTGCAGATGTGCAGTCTCTTCCTTCCATATTTTCCAGGATGTTGCAGGATCCTCTTCTGGTCTCCTGAGGCCCCCTAACAGGTGTTTTAGATAGCTCTGGTTGACTACTAACTGCCCTGTAGCAGGAGCTGACTCCAGGAGCTCCTTAGTCTGCTGCCATCATGGCTTCTCTCCCCATAGGTTTTGACATTTTGTGTTCTCATTTTCATTCATCTCAGGATATTTGATGAATTCTCTTGCAATTTCTTCTTTCTCCCACCGGTTATTTATGAGTGTGCTGTTTAATCTCCACATGTCTATGAATTTCCTCTTTTCCCATCCATTGCTGATTTCTAACTTCATTCTGTTGTGATCAAAGTGTTTTATTTAATTTCAATCTTTTTAAATTTATTGAGACATGTCATGTGACCAACATATATTCTATCTTGTAGAAGGATCCACGAGCACTTGGAAAGAAAGTGTATCCTGCTGTTTTGTAGTTCAGTGCTCCATAGATGTCTGTTAGTCTAGTCCATTTATCATCTTACTCAAGCTCTGCATTTCTTTCTTTATCCTCTATCTGGATTTCCTTTCCAATATTGAAAATGGTGTATTAAAGTCTCTGAATATTATAGTAGAGACATTTATTTCTCCCTTCAGGTTTGACAGCATGTGCCTAATGTATCTAGGAGCATTGAGGTTAGGTGCATATTTGGTATAGCTATTTCTTCTTGGTGAATTGCCACTTTTATTAATATATAATGACCTTCTTCATCCCTTATAAAAGTTTTGCATTTAAAATCTATTTTCTCCAATGTTAGTATCACTAATCCACCTCTTTTGATTATTATTTGCATGGAATAACTTTTTCCAAGCTTTCACTTTTAACCTGGTTGTGTCCTTACATCTGAGGTGAATCTCTTGTAGACAATATATAGATGGTTCATACTTTTTAAATCAATTCTATTAGTCTATGTCTTTTGATTGGAGAGTTCAATCCATTAACATTCAATGTTATTACTCTAAAGGCATTTCTTAATCTATTTTTCCATTTGGCTTTCTGTTGTCATATCATCCTATTGTCTATCTTTTAACACTTAATTTTCCCTTTCTAATAATCTTCATTTCTACACTCTTCTCCAAGTGTCTCACCCAGATTTTTCATTTCAGGGTACAGCAATCCCTTTGTATCTCATGTAATATCAGTCTTTTGATAGCATATTCTATCGGTTTTTGTTTGTGAAAATTTGAACTACCCTCATTTTTGAAAGACAGCTTTCCAAGATACAGAAATCTTGGCTGGCAGTTTTTCCTCTTTCAGAACATTGAATGCATTGCACCACTTTCTTCTTTCCTCAAAGGTTTCTGATGAGAGGTTGGCACTTAATCTTATTGAAGTTCCCTTATATGGGATGCTTGCTTTTCTCTTGCTACTTTCCTCTGAATATTCACTGTGAATAGTAGGTGTCTCAGGGTAGTTCTATTTGAATTTACTCTGTTAGGGTTATATTGGTCTTGGATACTGATATTTATGTCTTTCATAAGGATTGTGAAGTTTTCACTCATTATTTTTTCAAATATTCTTTCTGCCCCTTTTACATACTCTTCTCCTTCTGGGACACCAACAATGCATATTTTTCTGTGTTTCACATTGTCATTAAATTCCCTGAGTCTCTGTTCCATTTTTTTCCATCTCTTCCTGTTTCCTGGTATGGCTTGTAACTTTTTGCCGATGTTTCAGCTTTTGAATATCTTGGTGAATTTACTCTGATGGCCAATTCCTCTCTCTTGTCTATTGTAATTTTTTTCCACAGTTCTTCCTTGTTATTTGGTTCAACTTACCCTAAGTCTTTAAAATTGCCTAAATTAAGTTATCAAAATCATGCCAAAGACTCACTAGTTGGGCTCAGATTTTCTTCCAGAAGTAAGGGAACAGAGACACCCAAGTGCAATTTGTCTATTCAATTTCAGGACCAGCCAGAAATGGTGCTCATTGGCACAACTTTCCACAGGGTTCTGGCTCTGTTTTCCTTTGTTTTGGTCTGGCCACAGCTGAGATTCAATGTGGTCTCTTTTGGCTGAATTTACTAAAGAAAAGCCCCCTGACTTATCCTCTCTTTCCCTTGTAACAGCTGACAAGGAGGAAGAAATCTGTTCCCCTCTCAGTCAGCTGCAATGAGCCAGGGCTTTAACCCTAGCTTAATATCTTAGGAGTGGGGGAGGGGAGACTTTACAAGCAGACAGGAAGTTTAGTAACTCAATGTTTGTTGTTTTGGCATCTTCCTCTCTGTCTCTCACTCTCCTGGGAGTTCTGAAACACTTTCCTGGACTGCTGTTGGCTGTTTTTCCATTGTTTTTGTGAGAAACCTGAGCCTTGTCTTCCTAACCTGATGCCATCTTCTCACAATCCTTCTCAAATTATTTATGCCAGTAAAATATATTGCAAAGTTATAAAAGTAGAAAAAATTTGCCTTAAGCATATATAGCAAACATAATGGATATAAGAAGTACTATATATATTTCAAGATATATATGTCAGGATTACATCAATATATTAATTACAAAATTAAATATATTTATTAACTTATAGATCACTCAATTTTTATTTAAATATAAAAATTGCACACAATATTAATGTTTTTAGTTTATTGCAAGTTATATTTTATTGTTCTTTGTTATTTGATATGTTGCTTATTTTTAACAAATGAAATCATTTATTTAGAACTATAAGCTTAATCTGTCCCCTGGTAACCTATACTCTAGATTCTAAATTTGTGTAATACAATTAGTTCATTTCAGTGAGATCATACAGTATTTGTCATTTTTTGCCTGGCATATTTTACTCAACATAATGACTTCAAGGTCCATCCATGTTTTTGCGGGCATCAGGAATTTATTCCCTTCTTCAGGTGAAAAATATGTCATCATATGTGTATATATACTACCTTTGTTAATCCATTCATCAACTGATGGACAGTTGTTTGCTTCCATCTTTTGGCAACTACAAATAATGCTGCTACAAATATTGTGTGCAAATATCTGCTTGATTCCCACATTTCAATTCTTCTGGTTATGTACCTAGTAGCAGGATTACCAGGTCATATGATAACTTAGCTTTCTGAAGGATTGAAAAATTGTCTTTGTATTCAACAGTGGCAGCATCATTTTACAATCCCATGAGGAATGAAAAAATGTTATTTCACCCCATCCTATCCAACGCATAATTTTTTTTCCTTTTTCCTTTTTTAAATCATATTCTAGTGTATGTGATTTTGATTTGTGGTTTTTATTTGTATTTTCAACTAGAGATGTTGAGAATATTTTATGGTGCTTTTATGCCATTTTTATAACCTCTTTGGAGAAATGCTTATTCAAGATTTGCCCTTTTTAAAATTGGGATATTTGACTTCTTATTGTTGAGTGATAAAATTTCTTTATGTATTCTGGATACTGTGGCTGGTTTGATCTTCTATGTAGAACACATCAACTCTCTTCATATCAGTAATAAAGCTATTTTGCTTTCTTTTCATTCAATGGAGTAACACTATTATTCCTTTTAAAAACTTCCCTTTGTATTCACAATTTGACTCAGTTTGTCACAGGAGGCCTAGCTTTCAGCTTAACTGGGTTTTCCACATGCTTTCCTCAGGAAGCTTAATCATTTCTGCCTTTGGATTTAAAGCAAAAGACTTGCATTTCTTCTTCTCTCTTGAAAACTTAAAGGCCAATGTATGGTTATTAATTGGATTAATTGGTCTAATTTCAGTCTGTGTGTGTCTCAGGCAGCAGGGGCCCTAGAGAGAGGGAGAGAAGAACAAGGGAACAGCCAGCAGTTGAAGACTAGAATGTATACAGCATTTATCTTTTTAATTTAGCCATTTTACATGTGTATATTTAATGGTGCCCCAAATCAATTACTGTAGTGACACCAAAGATCACTGGTCACACATCACCAGAGCACAAATAGTAATAATTAAGAAAGTTTGAAATACTGTGAGAATTGCCTAAATGTGATGTAGGCAGAAATGAACAATGTTGATGGAAAAATGGTGCTGATAGAAATTTTAAATCCAGTGTTACCTAAAATCTCCAATTTGTAAATAACAAAATTTCTGTGAAGCTTAATAAAATGATTTGAAATAAAACAGGATGCCAATATAGGGAACTCTCATCATTATGTGGGGTCATTTTCCTATGACAATTTAAATTTTGATCATTTATGTATGATGGGATATTATAATTTTTAATTACATAGAAATTGGTCTTTATGAGAAATGGAGTATGTTCTCTGTTACATACAGAAGAGTTTAATATCCAAATAACTATAGTGTGACACTCTAACTTCATGGACTTAATAAGTAAATGTGTATGTGTGTTTATGTCTGTGTGTAAATAAATGAAGGACTAGCTGTAGAATAATGTCTGAAGCAATGTGAATGTACCTATAGAGATTTTTATGGTTCCAAATCATTCAGAAAAGCTTTCCTAATAATGAATTTGTCATTTTAAAAGGAAAGTTATACTTTACAATGGAGAGATTTCCATACTGAATATTCTTTAATGTAAACCCAGATGAATGAACTCTCACAGATATTGTTACAACATGACCATTAGAAAGGGTGTATCTTTCAGTACTGTCTTTACTATCCATTAATGATTGCATGGTAATCAGAGGAATGAAGTAGGCCAACAATTTTGATGTATATATTGAAAGGAATAGATGATAAACTTGATGCTCTTTTAAGATATGTTGGGTGTATGGGATTACTTCTCCCTAAGAAGACTGTAATCTCCTTGTGAGAAGAGTTTTCTTATTCATATTTGTGTCTTTCACCACATCCAGAAAATGTATATCTTACTAAATATTGATAACATTTTAGCATGTGTTAAGGTGTATTTAAAGATGCATGGAATTATATATACATGTTATGCAAAGATAATTTACTTTTGATTTTCCCTTTAATATTATAATATAATGTTTTTCATTACAGAAAATTTACATTGAAAGTATAAGGGATTCCCATATACCCCACACCCTCCCCATCCTACATCTTCCACAGTTAATAACATTTTACAAATGTGTGGTACATTTGTTACAATTGAATAAATATTGAAGCATTGTTACTAACCAAGGTCTATAGCTTACATTTTGGTTTATACTTCATTCCAATGCCCTAAAAATGCCCTATGTTCCACCTATTATTACCACCCTTTCCCCTCAGAACCACTGGTAGCCACTATTTTTATAACAATGTTGTATGTTCTTCCATTACTACAACATTAGTAAGTTTACTTAGTAAATGGTTGCATTCACCCCATATAGTTGTTCATTCCTCAACTACAAGGATTTTGGGATGGTGACATCTGCTCTGTTTCAGATTGAGAGGAGGCTTAGATCTTATGGGACAGATGGGGTTTTTTATTTAATTTATTTTGACAGAAGCCTTAGATAACATAAATGTTACATCAGAATTTTATGGGGATTCCCATACACCCCAATTGCTCCCCCTCTCACACTTTCCCATTAACAACATCTTTCATTAGTGTGGGTCATTTTGTACAATTGATGAGCACATATTGAAGCATTGTTACTAACCACGGTCTATAGTTAATATTATTGACTATACTTTGCACCATGTAATTTTATAGGCTTTGACAAGTAGTATAATGGCCTGTATCTACATTGCACTGTCATGCAGGACAATTCAATGTCCCTAAAATGCTCCATGTTACACCTATTCTTCCCTCTCCCTCCCTTCAGAAACTCTGGTGGCCACCGCTTTTATATCAATGATGCAAGTTATTCCACTGCTATATTAATAATGCTTACTTTAGTCCATAGTTGCATTCCTCCCTTATGTTTATTCATGCCTCAATCTTGAGGAACTATTTTATTTGTAGTAGTAGATATTCTCTGTTTCTTGGACTGGGGGTTGTCATGTTTATACATTTTTGTGCTATATCAGCAGTCATTTCCATATTGGTATTCAAACAAATATTAGTTTAGTTGAAAATTATATTTCTAGGATTATTTTTCAAAGTATATATTAAATCTGGCATAATAATTTATAGATATATAAATAATTTATAGATGCATCCATTTTCAAATGAACTTACTGAATAGTTAGGATGGATCAATAAGTATAAAGTGAGTTATATTTGCATGTATTACTTAAATAACTGGAGCTCACTGATTAGAAAATTATGATATCTTATATATCAGAATAAAACCTCTTACAAAGAGAATCAGACTTCAATATTTGGAGTGACTGTAGGTAGCTCATGTGGTAAGAACTTTGTGTGTGCATGTATATGTATACATATTATACATTTGCTTTTCATTTTCCTTTTATTCTTTTAAGTATTTTACAGGAAACTAAATCCTGGACACTTCAATTTAAAATATAATAATATATGTTAATGAATGTTATAAGGAAATATTTATTAAACATTATAATACATTAATGTAAGGACATATTGAAGTTATTATCTATCTATAGATAGATAATAGTCACTCCTTACTTAAATTATGTAAGATTTTTCATTCCAATTACTCCTTATTAAATTATATAAGATTTTTCCCTGCAATCACAGAATCTAATAAAGTATAGTTACTTGGAAGATTTTTCCTTGTAATAATTGATACTTATTAAAGTAATTATCATTTATTCATTTCCATTTTTCCTGAAATTTTCATTCTTTTATTCTATATACTGTATGTAATTTCAAATAATTTTGAGAAATATCATGGCCTTCACACCTTATTTGTATTTATTCTGGTTCTAATATGTATGCTATTTATATTTTTTCAACTGCCTGAATATCTATTCTTATGTAGAAAATTTCAAGTAGTTTGCACACATTTATTTATTTGATCTATAGCAGCAATACCTAGTACATTTTATTTGCTGATCTTAAGAATCAGTAATATATATTATTTGTATTAAATTATGCTTTAATACCCATATTAGCTAGTCTCAGAATGCTCTTCATATTTGGCCGTAGTATCTCTGATAATTTTTTTTGATAATATAATTTATATATATATATATATATAGTGGGTAAAAATCAATTTTTTCACAATACATACCAATATTTGTAAAATGATATATAAATACATATGTATATATGTGCATTTGTTTACATAAATGTTATTTGTTAAATATATATAAAATTTTTTTAAAGGTGCTTAGATTACCTAAATATTACTCAGAAATTACAGTGATTCCCATGTTCCGCCGCCGCCCACACCTCCAGCAACATCTCACACCACCATTCCTCATCCGTGTGGTACAAAACCTGCAATGGATATACACATCCTGGGGCCTTGCCACCGAGCATAGACCACAGTTCACATCACAGACCACACTTTCTCCCACCCAGTTCTGTATGGTATATTCTGATGGAAAAAGGCCTACATCCATCGCCACTTCGCCACTCAGGACAACCCCCAAAGTCCCAAAAATGCCCCCAGTATTTCAAATGCCCCTCCTCTCCCGGCCCCAAAAATGTCCAGTGGCCACTGGCTCCACCTCACTGTTACAATTTCTTCCATTGCTTGAATCACAATATGTCTACAACAGAACACCACCAAGTCCACTCTAGTCCACA
>JAQZBX010061053.1:0-11764 GCA_029593785.1 Cabassous unicinctus
TACTCCAGAAGGTTATCAATCCCCTCTTAATATCCTTTAAGTCATTTATTTTCTGCAACAAGGTATTATTAATCTTCTAATATGCATTTACCCCACATCTTATAAATCACATAACCCATTCTCAGCTCTGTTTTTTGTTTCCCATTTCTCTAGAAACTTCTCCTTGTTAAGACATTTTTCTTTTCTCAAACAGATGATATAATGTTGTCATTGTATCCTAGTCATTGTAACTAGGAAATAACATAGAGGCAGTAATGTCTGTCCTTGATTCCAGAACCATCTTTTTTTGATGTTTCAAATCTTTCAGCCAATCTAATGATATTTTTTTTTCTCTTGGAGCACTGGAATATTTGGAATATAAAGGAAATCATTCACAATGAGCTGTGCCTAATTTATTAATAGTTCTTCTTGACTTGGATCAATATGCTATTTTTCAAAGGATTAATTTTTAGTAAAGTAAGATGGAGTTATACACACGTTTGTGTTTGTGTTTGTGTATGTGTATGTGTATGTGACTGTGTGTATGATGAGAATTTCTGCGTGTGGTATGGGTGTCTTTTGGAATTTTGAAGAAGGGAAAGACCTATCCCATCATCATTAGAAGAAAAGGAATTTGAACAAAGAGAGAAGCCAAGGGAGAATGCTTAGCAACAAATCTAATATTAATTATCTTTTTGCTAGCAGTCCTTTCTAGTATTCATTTTTCAGCCTGTAATAAAATGCCTGATGTTTGCAAAAAAAAAAAAATCAAATAATGTATGATGAATTTGATCAATGTATTTGCTCAGCATGATAGTGCAAGTACAAGCTATTTAAGAAATATATTTGGTCATAAATATGTAATTTAAGAAATTCTGTCCATTAGTACATGTTTTCCTAGAAATTTAAAGTCCACCACACAGAAGTTTAATAAATGAATACCTTAACCTAGCTTATGAACACTCATATTACACAGGTACACCATATGCACAGAACACAAACTTCAATCTATTCCACATACTTTATACAAAAATTCAAAGTGGGTCATAGGCATCTAAACTAAATATTAAAAAATGAAATATATAGAATAAAACACAAGGGGAAATCTCCATGGTGTTTGATCTGTAAAGAATTGTTACATATGTTATAAAAATATTATCCTTGAATAACAGCATAAATGACTAAATGGGAATTTATCAAAATGAAAATTTGTGTTGTAAAAATTAGATGGCCAAAAGAATGAATAAACAAGTTATGCTCAGGGAGAAAATATTTGAAACTCATATAGTTATTAAAGAACTACTCTTCAGAACCTATAATAAGAAATATTCCACAGGAAAAAAATGAACAACCCAATAAAAAATGAACAAATGTTTTGAGAAAAAAAAAACATTATCAAGTAATATATAAACCTTTAAAATAAGTACATGTAAAGATGCTAGACATCAATAATCATTAAGTTAGCACAAAATTAAACCACAATTGTACTGCCACATACTCAGTTGAATGGCTAAAATTACAGACGGACCACACTAATTGTTGGCAAGTATGTGGCACCTTTGGACTCTCACACATTTCTAGAGCAGATGTAACATGCACAACCACTCTTGAAAGAATTTTGAAAATTTCTTAAAAATCTTAAATATACACTTAACCATATGACCAGCCATTCCTCCACTGTGCATTTATCCAACATGATGGAAGCATTTGCCCATATAAAGATTTGCACATGAATGATTAAATCAGCTTCATCAGTAATAGCCAAAAATTAGACACAGCAAAACATCCTTTATTAGTGAATAAATAAGAAGATTGTGGAATTTTAAAACATTGAAATATCTTCAGCAATAAAAAGGAAAGAACGATTGATATATGCATGACATGAATGAACTTCAGAATATGTAATTTGAGTGAAAAAATCCAAATACACAATATTTAGTAGTATAAAATATACAATTCCATTTACCAAAATTCTAGGTACTGAAAATTAATCCAACATTCAAGAAAGCAGACCACGGTTTCCTGGGTATTGGCAGAAAGGCAGTTTTCAGGATTGAATCATGTACCCCACAAAAAGCATTTTAAGGTCCCATATCTTGGACTTGTGGTGTGAACCTATTTGTAAATAGGAACTTTGACAATGTTATTAGTTAAAATGTGCCCAAACTTAATGAGGTGGGCCTAAATCCAATATGGCTCAAGTCTTTAGAAGTAAAGGAATTTGGACAAAGAAAGAGAAGCCAAGGGAGAAGCAACTAGCTGAAAGTCAATGGAACCCTTAAAGAAAGTAGACACTGCCATCTGCATTACCTGGTGATGGAAAGTCCAAGAAATTTCAAAGATTGGTGGCCAGCCGAAGGATAGCATTCCCTGGAGAAAGTAAGCCTTCTAGACTCTGAAACAATGCTCCAATAAGTTCCTGTTGTTAAACCAACTCATTATATGATGGTATTGGTTCTAGCAGAAAGTAAAGATAGGAATCTGAAACCCACAGGAAAATAGAATTAAAAAGGGAAGATTCAAGAAACTTGGGGGGTGTTGTATCTGTTCATTTTCTTCATTGTGATGATGGTTTTACATGTATATACATAGGTTAAAACTTTTCACATTGTATATTTTAATTATGTACATTATTTTTGTATTTGAATGAAAACTTCAATGTAGCTAATTAAAAGACACGATGTTTAAAATTTTTTATATTATTTCAATTTCTTAAATGTTTTAAAATTTTATTTGTTACTTTAAAAATTGTTTTTTCATTTTCTTATTAAATTTATTTGATTATTTGGGGGGTTTCATTTTGGGAGAGGTTTTCAATCACAGAAGGGTCACAGCTGTAGCAGGGGAGGATCACTGGCATGGGATGTCTGGGCTGGGGGTATGAGCGGGGAGGGGTATACCTGGGGCATGCCTCTAAGTCATATGAATATGTTCAATTGTTCATGGAGCATTGTCTCGGTGAGTGGAGACCCACACAATAACTGAAAGAATATTGAATTCCCCATCCTGGGGAGTTCTGTTTCATTCTCCAATAGAGCAATAAGAATCCTCAAAGTACAAGGCCAGTGCCAGTGAAGGAAGACAGACCATTATGCCAGGTTCTATTATTTTTAATTGTGCTTATGCATCTTTTCTCAAGAAAATGAAATTTAGCCTAGTTTTATATATTGCCTAAGAGTTACCTCCTGAAAGCTTCCTTGTTGCTCAAATGTGGCCTCTTGCTAAGCAAAACTCAGCATATAAACACACTACCCTCTCTCCCCTTCCCCCCAGTGTGGGACATGACTCCTGAAGATGAGCCTCCCTGGCATCAAGGGATTATTACCAAGCACCAAATAGAAATGCATCCAGAAAAAGGTCATGACGAAAAAGAGGAAATGGTAAATCCAATGAGTTTTTCTGGCTAAGAGATTTGAGAGAGAGTCTGATGATCATTCCAGAGGCTATGCTTATGCACATCTCATCAGGATCTCATTGACTGCCACAGTAAACTGTGTTTCAAGCAGCTGATTGGAGGTAGCTGGTCATACATCTAACCATCTTCCTTCCACAAATACACACACCAAGATAGTCCTTATAAATGTATTCAGTTGTCTCATCTACAATACCCAATCCTGAATTCATATGTGTTCTTCTCACCTTGTGCTACTGAAGGTTGGTTTTTGTCCTTACCATTCTTCTTTTCCAGAATTCCCTTCTGATAACTTTTGTTTCAGGTATTACATGAACTTATTTCTAGAAATGAGCTTACATTGTAATTTTTCTAAATGAAGGAAGGTGGCAAATTTGCACAGTATCGAGAAAGTTTAAATGCACTCCTGAATAAATAAACATGAGGATGAACATTAGAATCCTTCTAAATCTAGAAGTCCCAGAATGGCTGGAGAAACAATAACAAGATCAGTTTGAAAGATATGTACTTTAAAAAAATATATATTTTTATTTTTAAAGAAGCTTTAGATTACATAAATATTTCATAAAAAATATAGGGGATTCCCATATACCCAGCCTCCTCCCTTTCCCACACATTTCCACATTAACAAAATCCTTCCTTAGTTTAGTACATTTGTTACAATTGATGAACACATATTGAAGCATTGCTGCTAACCATGGCCTATAGTTACATAATAGTGTACATTTTGCATTACACAATTTTATTGATTTTGACAAAATGCCTAATGGCTTGTGTCTATCATTGCAATGTTGTGCAGGACAATTCCAGTGTCCCTGATTCCCCATGTTACACTTATTCTTCCTTCTTCCTCCTCTCAGAACTGTTGGTGGCCACAACTTTTACATCAATGATAAAATTTTTTCCATTGCTAGAATACTCAGAAGTCTACTTAAGACCATAGTTGCATTCCCTCCTTATGAGGAACAGTCATTCCTCAATCTTGAGGATTTGAAGATGGTGATGTCCACTTTGTATTCGATTTAGAGGGAGCTCAGATTCCTTGAGGCAGATGAATGGAACTGTCTTGCTTGCAGTTGTAGAGACTCTCTGTTTTTTGCAATGGGTGCTGTCCATCATCATCCTTTGATTAGTTGTCCTGGGCAAGTTCGATAAACTGTAGAGTAAGTGATGCAACTCTTGCTGAGATTCAGGGCTCAACTATCATATGAAGAGACTGATGATTTAAGTCTCTCAGACATATATTTAACCTGTATAGTGCTAATTATAGGTTCAAATAAAAGGGACACAAGACTCATGTGTAGGGAAATTGTAAATGAGTCTAACTCTTTTACATTGGGAAGCATAAATTCCAAATTAAGGCCACTGAGAGGTTACTGAATTCCTGAGATTGTCTGTCCTACCTATAGTATCTAGATGTCTCTAGAGCCCTCAGAAGCCCTGCTGTTTGAGGCACTGGTTACTGTGGCAGTCAATGTGATCCTGGTGAGACATGCATAAGCATAACCTCTGAATGATCTCCTGACTCACTTTGAAATCTCTTGGCCATAAAAATTCATTTGTATTTCATCTTTCCCCCTTTTGGTCAATGTCTTTTTCCAAAAGCATCACTAGTTGGTGTTTGGTAATAATCCTTTGGTGCCAGTGAAGCTCATCCCTGGGACTCATGTCCCACTCTGGGATGGATTTGGGAGGTAGTGCATTTATATGCTGAATTTTGCTTAGATAGAGGCCACATTTGACCAGCAAGGAGGTTTTCAGGAGGTAACTTTTAGGCAATATATAATACTAGGCTGAGTTTCAATTTCTTAAGTGAAAAGTTCATAAGTACAACCACCAGTATCAAGAACTTAGTGTAATGATCTATCTTCCTTCACTAGACACTGCCCATGTATTTGGTGGATTCCTCTGCTTTATTAGAGAATTTATCAGGATGTCCAAGGATGGGAATTCAATACACATTGGTTATTGTGTGGATCTCCACCTACCAAGACAATGTACCATGACCACTTACTTGAACATATTCATATGCCATAGAGGCATGCCCCCAGTGCAGCCCTCCCCACATATCACCCCATTACTGACACCACACACCAGTGGCTCTCCCCTACCACAGTTGTGACACTTCTGTGATCCAAAACCTCCCAAAGACAAAACTAAAAATATAAAGAAGTAAGAATAATAAGAATATAAAATAATAATAATGATAAAATACAAAATATTAAAAACATTAAAAATAACAGTAAAAATAAAAGTAAAAATAAAAAATAGAAGAATAAAATACAATGAAAGTTTTTTCCAAAGTTTCCTTCATCACTGTAAGATCTGTCATATTTTATTTACTGTGACAATTTTTTCCATATGTTTCCCCAGTGTTTTGTTTTTGTTTTTGCTTTATATTTTCAAAGAAGCTTTATGTTACAGTAAAGTCACATAGAAAATATAGGGGATGTATAGCGGATTCCCATATACCCAACCCTCTCTCCCTTTACCCTCTCCCCTTTAAATAACATTTTACCTGTGTATGGTACATTTATTACAACTGATGTGCAAATACTGAAGCATTGCTACTAACCATGGACAATGGTTTACATTATGTTTTACATTTTGCACTGTACATTATTATAGGCTTTGATGAAATTTAAAATGGCCTGCATCTATCTTTGCAAGATCATGTAGAAAAATTCCAAAGTTCTATCTTCTATCTATTCTATTCTTTCCTATAGAATCTATGGCAAACACTAAGTTTCAATTTTTGTAGAATAAGGTTCATAATTACATGCAACAGTACTGAAGGCTTGACATATTGCTCTGATTTCTTTTATTAGGTACTGCATATGTTCTTGAGAAGTTCTTGACCCTCTAATTTAGAACATAGCAGGACTCCCCACAATGGGAGTTTAATATTTTCTTATTTTGTGGGTCCACCCACTGAGACAACATGCTATGACAAGATGAATGCTTTTATTTACATAGAAGTATGCCCCAGGTGCACTTTATACCACATACCCCACCCGTACTCCCGATGCCCTGTACCAGTAACCCTCCATTGCCATATTTGCCAGAAGAACATTCCTACCCTTGTATATTTAACCACAGACCTACAAATTCACATAGTTCTTATGCTCCTTCCTCCAGCTCTCCCTCCATTCCATGGATGTCCAAAACAACCCCCCACTCTACTCCCCCACACATTCCAGCACCTTCAAAACGAATCACATAACTGTATCACTATCACCCCGATTCACTGCCCAAACACTCCCTTTCACCTTATCATAGATTTTACCCATATTGAGCATCAGCTCACCATCTTCTACTCCCTTTCCTTCTGAATACCAATCTTCCATACTCTACCTCTGTGAGTCTGCTCAATTTATTTCAGTCATAGCAGTGAGGCCATGTAATATTTGTCCTTCAGTGACTGGCTTACCTCACTCAAAATAAGGTACTCAAGATTCATCCATGTTGTCCCAGGTGTTAATACTGCATTCCTTTATACAGCTGAGTAATATTCCATTGAAAGTATATATCAGAATTTGCTTATCCATTCTTCTGTTGATGGACACTTTGGTTGCTTCCAACTTTTGATAATAGTGAATAACACTATTATGAACATTGGTGTGCATATATCTGTTCATGACCCTGTTTTAAATTTTCCTAGGTATATACCCAGAAGTGGGATAGCTGGATCATATGGCAGTTCTATATGTAGGTTCCTGAGGAACTGCCAAATAGTCTCTACAATGGATGTATCACTTGACATTCACACCAGTAGTGGGGCAGGGACTCAAAGTCCTATTGACAGGGCCCATTCAAAGCCTTAATCATTTTATCAAGTTAAAGTGAAACCTCTGGATCTAATATACTCTAATATGCCCAGAGGAACAGACCAGTTTAAAAACATAATCTAGTATCGTTTTATGGAATTCATAAACAATATCAAACTGCTACACTCCACTCTCTAACTTCCAAAAAGAAATTACAATATTCAAAAAAACCATAAATGATTACAATGCTAAGTACAAAATCATATCACAATCAGTTTAGAGAAATACAGTTTGTCTTGAGACAAAGTCCTTTCTGGCTGTAGACCTCTAAAACTTTCAAAACCATTTATCTGATTTCAATATACAAATGGACAGACAAAGGATAAACTTTTGATTTATAATAAGGAGAATCTGGGAGGAAAACATGAGTCATGGGTCCTCTATAGTTTAGTAAACCTGCAGGACATACTCCATTAGATAGCAAAGTCTGACAGTCATTCTTAAGAAGATGGTTTCTTCTCCCTGGAGCCTCATTGAGACCCACATTTTCCAACAGCTTGCCAAACAGCTGTTTTCTTGGTTCCACCTTCATCAAGCATCTGGGTGCTGATAGAGGTTCAGACTTCACCCTCCAAGAGTGTTGGAGTGATTGCCACATTTTACTCAATCTTTGGGTTAGAGTCTAAACTTCCCTAGTATAGTGAAGTGAAGACAACATTCTCCCTAACCTTTGGCATACAGGCCCAACCCTCTCAGAGCAACAAGTTGGCCACCTGGCCTTCCCCAATCCATGCAGGACAGGCCCACCGCTATCAGACCTATGGGGTAGTGACCTTAATCTCCTTAATCCTTGGGGAATGTGCTCCACCCTCCCTGTACAGCAGATTGGAACAACCACTTTTCTGAACTGCTGGGGTAAACTCACCTTCTTTGTACACATAGGATGGTTCTTCTCTTAGACCAAGGTGTCTTAATTCCTGACCTCAGCTTCTGTGGTTTTCCTATTGAAGTTGTTTCTCCTTCCACCTCTCCCCTCAATGTCCCTTTTAGTCCAAGCTGACAATGATTTTTCATACAACACTTTCAAAAAGCTTCTTGGTTTAGCATGCAGGTAGCAGGTGTCCAAGCCATCAGACAGTAAGACTTTCCACAAGTCCTTCCTGGATAACTGCATTTTCAATCCTGACTTACAAGTGCCAATTTTAGTTACAACCTCAAATAGGGCACACTGTGATGGTTAGGCTAATGTGCCAGCTTGGCTAGGTAATTGTGTCCAGTTGTTTGGTCAAGAAGCACTGGGCTAATTGTAATACAAGGACATTTATGGGCTTTAGCCAGCATTGAGTTTACTGCATAGATGGCTGATTACATTTACGTCATCTATGGAGATTGCTGTCAGAAATGAGTGATGCTTTATCCAATCAGTTGAATGCCTTGAAAGGGGAAGTGATTTTAGCATTCAGAGAGAATTTCCAAGCTATTCTTTGGACAGCCAATGTCTCCGGTAAACTCATCAAGGGCCTTCACTGGACTTTCATCAGAGCTCCTGGTTTGTAGCCTCACTGCAAAACCTGGACTTGTTCATCACCATGGTCATGTGAGAGAATATTATAAATCACATACCATTTACAGATATCTCCTGTTGATTTTGTTTCCCAAAAGAACCATAACTAATACAATTTTGTATCAGGCTTGGTGTAGTGCTTTTGAAATTACCAAAATGCTGGAATGGTTTCATAAATGGGTAAGGCCTATCTATTTTTTTTGAAGAATTGTGAGATGCCTGACGGAAAAGGCCTAAATAGATTTGAAGAGACTGTTGATAGGGTATGAATGCTAAAGAAATTTTTTATGAGGCCCTAGAAATAAATGACGAAACTATTATTTGAAATTGGAGGAAAGGTGATCTGTGTTTTAAAGTTGCAGAGAACTTAGCAAGGTTAACTCCTGGTGTTTTATAGAAGGCAGAATTAGAAATTGGTGAGCCTGGGCATTTAGCTGAAGAACTTTCCAAAGTAAACTCAGAGAATGCAGCTTGGCTTCTCCTTGCAGCTTATAGCAAAAATGCTAGAAAAGTGAGATAAGCCGAGAACTGAACAGTTGGGCACAAAGAAAACAGAAACAGATTCTGGAACTTACAAGTCTCTGGAAATCAAGCCCCCAGATAGTAGTGCCCCATTTGAGGACTTACCTAAGCTTGGAACTTGTAAATCAGGATTGCAGATGCAGTTACTTCAGAAAGACTTGTGGAAAGTCTTGTCATCTGACAGCTTGGACCCAAGCTTCTTGCGTGCTAAAACAACAAACTTTTTGAGAGAACTGTATGAACAATACCACTGTGTTTGGACAGAAAAGTATATTGATAGGAGAGATAGAAGGGGAAATAGATTTAAGAAGAAAACCATGGAAGCTGAGATGTGGAATTAAGACACCACCTTGGGCCAAGAGAGGAATCCAACCCATGTGTACAGAGAGGGTGAGTTTGTCCTGGCAGTTAAAGAGGGAGTATTTTCCCACCTGATGTTCAGAGAGAATTTTGCTCCCCCAGTGTACAGAGAGGGTGGAGCACATTCCTCAAGGATTAGGGCTGTTAAAGTCAGCACCCCACAGGTCTGAGAAGGGTGACCTGTCTCCTATGGATTACGTAAAGCCAGGTAGTCAACTGGTTGCTCTGAGAGGATTGAGCCTGTATGCCAAAGGTTAGGGAGGATGCTGTCTTCACTTCACTGTAATAGGGGAGTTAAGACTAACACAAAAATTGGGTAAAGTGTGGCAATCACCCCAATGCTCTTGGAGGCTGAGGTCTAGAACTTGGTAGATACCCAGATGCTTGCTGAGTATGGAAACAAGTTTTGGCAATTGGGCAAGCCTGTGGAAAATGTTGGTCCCCATGAAGCCCCAGGGAGAAGCCATCATCTTAAGAATGACTCTCAGACTTTGACATCTAATCAAGTCTCTCCTGCAGGTTTACTGAAGTGTACAGGACCCATGGCTCATGTTTCCTTCCCAATTTCTCCTTATGATAATGAAAATGTTTATCTTTTGTCTGTCCATTTGCATATTGCAAGCAGATAAGTGGTTTTGTATTCAGGGGTCTACAGCTAGATGAGACTTTATCTCAAGACAAACTGTACTTCTTTCTACTGATTATGATGTGATTCTATACTTAGCATTGCTACTGTTTTAAGGTTTTTTGAATATTTTAATGTCTTTTTTGGAATTCAGAAGGTGGAGTGTTTGATAATATTTATGATTTCCAAAAATAGATATTGGATTATGTTTGCAAACTGGTCTGTCTGAGGTTTCACTTTTGCTTGATTAAATTATGATTTGGGCCATGTCAGTAGGGCACTGAGTTCCCAACCCTTGGTTCATGGGGAATCACAGAAAAAAGACATGGCAAAGGACACAGTTGGGAGTTCTGGATGCTGGAAGCCTGGGAAGTAAACACACGGAAGAAGAACACAGAGGAATAGAGACAGCTCCTTAGACACAGCAGTGGCCCCAGGAAGAGAGACAAGCCATGCACCTGATAGTTCACAGCTGGCCTTGTGGAGGGAGCAGAACAGCTGAGCCCAGAGAGATTCAAGCCTCAGGGACAGAGCCAAAGCCTAGAGGACCTCAGAGTCTACAGCTGACCTTATGGAGAAAACAGAGTAGTTGAGCCCAGAGAGTAATGAGCCCCAGGAAAGTGATGAGATTCATGCCAGCCTACAGCTGATATTAGAAGAAGCTGGGAACATGGAGCCTTAAGAAGAAGAGGAAGGCTGAATGTCAGCACCCATATTTCTCCAACATGTGGCAAGAGACTTTGGTGAGCAAAGTAACTTATGCCTTATGGCCTGGTAACTGTAAGATTCTACTTCAAATAAATACCCTTTATAAAAGCCAACAGATTTCTGGTATTTTGCATCAACACCTCTTTGGCTGACTAATATAGGCACTGTAATCTGGGGACTTGATTTGCAGAGGGTTAGAATTTCTGGAATCAGTTTCTGGCTTCTTTTTGCCCCCAAATTCAGTCCTCAGTTTTCTCTCTCATCTAGTAATTTTTTTTATGAGTTTACTTTTGAAAGTTCTTCAACTAAATGCTTGGTTGTAGCAGTTTGGCATTGTTTATGAATTCCAAAAATATTGGATTATGTTTGTAAACTGGTCTGTCAGAGGTATCACTTTTAATTGATTAAATTATGATAAGGACTTTGGGCCATACCAATAGGGCATTGAGTCCCTGCCCCTGGCTCTGTGGGGACTCATAGAGAAAAGACATGGCAAAGGACAGAGTTCTGAGTTTTTGAGCTGGGGCCCTGGGCAGTAAGCACACAGAGGAGCTTGGTCTTGAGGAAAGAGAAAAGGCCCCAGGAAGAGAAACAATCTGTTTGCCTGATAGTCTACACTTGGCCTTGTGGAGACAACAGAGAAGCCAAGCCCAGAGAGAGGCAAGCCTCAGGAAGAGAGGAACTGAGGAAGCCTGATTCTTGCAGAGTCAGTAGTCATGTTGCCCCAACATGTGGCAACAGACTTTGGTCAGGGAAGTAACTTATACTTCATGGCTTGGTGACTGTAAGCTTCTACCCCAAATAAATACCCTGTATAAACACCAACA
>JAQZBX010061054.1:0-17181 GCA_029593785.1 Cabassous unicinctus
TTATATCTACCCAAATGTATGAGAATAGCCATTTTGATTTTTTTTTCAAATTACTGAAATGGATTATTCTGACTTTTTTCTGACAAGACCATAAGCTGCATGATTGCATATTCACAAATTAGTTAATCAGGGGTTCATGATCCATGCTCAGTATCCTTTTGTTACTTTTTAAAGTTAAAGTATAAAGCCATTCATGCTGACAAACTCCTTTCAAATCCAAAATAAGTAAAACAAAACAATTCCCCCTGTTAGCTCCAACAATTAATAAAATTTTCCATCAATTGATGCACCAATGGAAGTCTTCCACAACCTAGATCAATGGGTTCTTTCCATTTCAAACATAAAATTATTGGTAAAATAATGTCAGAATACTTTTGCACCATGTTCAGTCAATTTATATGGGGGGGGGAAGCATGATCTTGTTCCATTTGATCGGTCTGAATATGCCTCAGATGTTTTTTAGCTTCCTAATAATGCTTAGGAACAGGGAATATGAGTAAATGACCCATTGGTATTTATATACTTAGAAAAACACACAGATTTTACCTACATGAAGTAGTAAATTCATTTTATATCAGGAGACAAATCATTATGGTCCTCATGTTCTGCCTTTATCCGATTAGATATTGGAGAGTTTGAAGGGAAGCATCCCAGCTTCATGACTCAGGGCACATGCTAATGCTTCCTGTTGGTTAAGAAATTTTGCAAGAGCTGAGGACTATTGATAAACCTCATCACCATTAGTGTCCTTCACCATATTTCCTCAGGAAATTTGCATCCATTCTGTAATTTCCACAAAATCTTTTACACATACATATTCCCTTGAATATGGGCCAAGTTCAAAAGATGCACTTCTATTTCCTACCACATAAAGAGCTCAACTGGCTGAAGCACCTACACACCTCCAGGAAGGAAGATGACATCCATTAGCAGGCTGAGGTCCTTCCACTAGAACTTGATATCTGCCTCCTGACCTTTTTAAATAAAACTTTTTGAAATATATCATACCTACATGCACATACATAAATGATAAGTGTATAGTAAAAGTTCTGAACTTCTAAAACAAACATGCATATATATCATCATACAGGGTTCCCATTCATCATCTCACCAACAACAAAATGCCTGGTTGTCAAACATTTGTTACATACTGTAAAAGAATATCATCAACCCACAATAAAAAATATAAAAAATAAAAAAGATTACTACTAATTATAGACCATTACTTAATCTTGGTGTATTTGACATATAGTATCAGAAACTTTGGGGCTAAAGACCATGTGTTACTACTATTTGTACATAACATATGTCAGAACTTCTCACATTTAATGTGTAAGTGAATTAAATGGGACTCTTATTACATAGTTTGTGTCTCATTATCTTTGGGGAGGAAACCACATTCTGCAAAGCCATAAAAATTTCAAGGTATGGCCTTGCTGTTTTCAAAAAAAAGCATGGGAAATAGTTAAAGAGTCAGGACAACCTTTTATTCAATCTGCTGAGCTTTGGGAGAAGTGAAGACAACAATAGTTGGTCTCAACTATTATTACCATCTAAAGAGTCCTTAAAAGATTTGTAAATCCAACAATAGTCTGCTTTGGGTAAATAGGTCCCTAATGAACCATGTGAGGGAGAATTGCAATCCTTTATGCACTCTTTGTACCTGAATTAATTCATAGATAAGGAGAGTTACAATGGAAATGAGGCCAAGTACACTTGTTGATATACCCTCTGATAACTCTTTAAGATTTTACTGGAAGTAAAACTTCTACTGGAATTTCCCAACTGTACCCAAAATGGCATCTAAGGATATCTAATATTTGCAGAGATAAGTAGGCACTGGGAAAGGAAAATGCTTTCTTTGGAGAGCTAACAAATATGGCTCTAAAAATAATTAATTATTGACTGCTTATTGACATTAGGCAGCAAACAGAGATTTGATTGCAGAAAGCCACAACAAAATATCAAAGTCAATATATTCTAGTCCAGTAGTTATTTTCTCAGTCAAATGAGACTAATTGAAACACAGAGATCCAGAATCTGATGAAACGTTCATATTGATTTCCTGTATCAAAGAGGTCTATGGTCAAAATTTAAGTCGTAATGACAACTGATGGAAACAGAAAAAAATGGAGATACCTGTAATATCACAAATTTTCCTTCAATTTCCTCAATAAAGAATATTAGGACTTGGGAATTATGGAATCATATGTAATATAATAAAATCATGATCTCTATTAGAATCTCTGCCAAATATGTATTGGTCTTAATGGAATAAATCAATTATTTTTCCTTAACATTTTCTGGACCCCAATAAGTACCTAGTTCAAAGATGATTGGGCATTGATCATAGGTGTGACAATGTGGTGTAAATAGCTACAACTTGATCATGCTTTGATATAAACCATATGATATCAGTAGCTCCTTCAAAGTCAAATCATGTAAGAAATTGTTACCACAACCTTAAACTATGGAGGGAACATGCCCATATAAAATCATGTGGTGGTGGAACAAAAAAAGAAAATATCACTTAAAAATGATCCTTTTCTAAATTTAACAGCTTTATTTAGGTGTAATTTGCAAACCATGAAATTTTAAAATTTGATAAAGAGATAGCTCTGATAAATTTTCTATTAAAGGGATCTCACAATTGAAATTTTGATTTCACTGGAAGCAAAGTAAAGTAGTTCAGGAAATATACTGATAAAAATATTGAAAATTGCCCCCTGACTTAACCAACTATTATAAATATGCAGACAGTGGGACACATAAGGTTAAATATAAAGGTTTTTATATAAAATCAGAGACCATCATACATGCCTGCCATCACAGGACAATCTGCCACTATCATTTTCTTACACTCAAAACTGAACCATTGATTTAATATAGGAAATGTTCCTCCCAGGAAATGGTGAGTGAATTTCTTTGAGATCCTATATATAGGAGCAAAAGTAGCCTTTGAGCTGAGATGAGAGGCAGCAGCCCCAAAGGACAGAGTTTGTTAAGTTGTCTGGTTGCTTCATATTTTATTTTGCTGAAAGCTGCCAAAACAATATACCTGAAATGGTTTGACTTTTATAATGGCAATTTAGTAGGGTAAAAGTTTACACTTCCAAGGCAATAAAAATTTCCAAATCAAGGCATCATCAAAAGATGTCTCACCAATTTGAAGCTGTGGATAATCAGGTACAAGTCAGGATCATCTAAAGATGCTTTCTCTTGGAGTTCAGCTGAGACCAATCAAGCACAAGGCAGGAAATAATGATGGCCTGCTCATATTTCCCCTTTCCTCAGGGGTTCATGGCTTCACCTTCAGCTGCCCACAGTCTCTCTCTCAGTCTCTGGGTTTTTATCTTTCTTTCCACACCTGTAGGCGAACCTGGGGTCCTATTTCACATGGCAACTCTCTTTCTCTGTGTGTGTCTGCAGGATTTTTCCATTTTTAAGACTCCGGCTAGAGGGCCAAGACCCACTCTGGGTCATACCTTACTGAAATATTCCAATCAAAGGCCCCCAACTCAATTCAATCATATCAAAGGGTCCAACACCCCCAGTAATTGATTAGCTCCAAGAACATGATTTTTTCTAGGATTCCAAAAGCTTAAAATTGTCATGTCACCCACTGGATCCTAAAAAGTTAAATTCTTTCCATATGAAAAATGCATTCATTCCCTCACAATATTCTAAAAGCCTTAAATCACTTCATTAAGAATGTTAAGTACAAAATCTCATAATAATCAATTTTAGGCATGCAGTCTGTCTTGAGGCAAATTTCCCCTCTGCATGCAGACCTCTGAAACTTAAAAAAAAAAAAAGTTACCTGCTTCTAATAAACAAAGTAGGGACAGTCATGGAATAAACATTTCCATTACCATAGGGAGAAACTGGGAAGAAAGCAGTGGTCAAGTGCCCCAAACAGTTCCAAAAACCTGTAGGGCACACTCCATTAAATTTCAAAGTCTGAGAGTCATATCTAGAATGATGGTTCCTTCTCCTCCAGGCTTCATGGGTGTCCACCTGTTTCAAGCATGGCCCAGTGGCTATCTTCTTGGCTCCACCCTCATCAAGCATCTGGGATGTGGCTGAGCTCCAGGCTTCAAACTCCACAAACATTGGGATGATAGTCACTCCCCAATCTCTTGTACACAGGCCCAACCCATTCAGAACACTGGATGGTGACTGAACTTTCCCTAATCTCTGGGGAATATGCCCTATGCCCTCTGAAGCCTGGGAAAGCTGAACTCTCCCTGAATAGTGGGATACCCTTTTTAATTGCCAGGGCAAACTCACCCTTTCTTCACACGTTGATGAGGTCCCTCTTTTGTCTTGAAAATATGTCTTAAGTCTTGACCTCAGTTTCCACAGTTTTGCCCTTGAAATCTTTTTTCCTTCAATTTCTCCCTTTCCTACACCTTTTTCTCAGGCTGACAGTGGTTTTGTTCACACAGATCTCACAAAGGCTTGTTTGTTTTGCATGCACTTTACAGGGGTCCCAACCATCAGTCAGTAAGACTTCCCATAAACTGTTCCTGGATAACTGCATTTCCAATCCTGGATTTCAAGGAAATGGCTGCCTAGTTCCAAGTTCAGATAAGTCCTCATGTGGGACTAATCTCTGGGTACTTGTTTTCCGGAGACTTGGAACTTCCCAAACTTCAATTTCTGATTTCTTTGTGCTAAGAGTTCCATTTTCAGCTTTACCTTTCCTCTCACACTTTGCTATAATCTATAAGGAGCAGCCAGGCTCTGCTTTCCACTTTTAGTTAGGAAATCTCATTAGGTAAATATCCAAGCTCATCAATTTCAAATCGTGCCTCTCATCTGAGATCAGTCATCAATTTTCCAAAAGTCTCTGCAACTTTAAAACAAGTACTGCCTTTCTTCCAGATTGCAATAATATGTTCATTCTTTCCTTCCAAGGCCTTATCGAAAGCACATTTAACATCAATATTTCTACCAACAGTCTCTTCAAACCAATCTAGGCCTTTTCTATCAAGTATCTTTCGATTCTTCTAGAATCTTACATTTACCCATTTATAAAACCATTTCAACAGTCTTGATATTTGCATAGCAGCAGGACCCCATTCTCAGTACCAATTTTTCTTTTAGTTTGCTGAGGGCTGCCAATGCAATATGCCAGAAATGGGTTGTCTTCTATAATGGGGATTTGTTAGGGTAAAAGCTTTCAATTTGAAGGCTGTCAAAATGTCCAAATCAAGGCATCATCAAGGGATGCTCTCTCTCAAAGTTGAGCTGTGGGCATTCAGGCACATGGTGGAAACACTTAAAGATGCTTTCTCTCAGCACTCAGCTGAGGGTTATCAGGCATGTGGCAGGGCATAATGGTCGCCTGCTCATCTTTCCCCTCTCACACTTTGCTATAATCTACAAGGAGCTTCTGCTTCAGCTGCTCTACTGATGCCAGCTCTCTCAGCCTCTAGGGGTTTCTCTCCCTTTCTGTACCTTTAGGCCATCCTACAATCATCTTTCACATGGAGGCAAAATGGCAGGTTTCTTTCTCTGTGGGTGTCTTTATGTTTCTCTCATTTTTAAGGGCTCCAGCAAGAAGGCCAAGACCCACCCTGGGTCTTTCTCTTTCTGAGATTCATAAAGAAATCTCAAACCACTACAGACCCTTTATTTGTTTAACGTTGTGCCATTAGTCCCACATATTTGTGACTTTCTCAATTTTCCTTCTGTTATTGATTTCTAACGTTATTCCATTATGGTTAGAGAAGAATCTATGCAATTTATTTCAATCACTTTTTTATTTAGTGACATTGTCTGTATGATCTACTACTATGTGGTCTTTCTGAAAAATGATTAATATACCTTTGAAAGAATGATTATTCTCCTGTTGTTGGGTGTAGTTCTGAATATGTCTGTTCTAAATTTTTATAATATTGTCCAAGTCCTTTTGATGGATGTAGGATGATTGAATATCTGAAAATAACTTGTTTCTCTCCCTGTTGCTAGGATACAAAGAAAAGAATTATATATAAATTAGAAGGTAATGAGATGCAACCCTCTCTTGGTGCCAAATTCCATTTCTTGAGGTGAAGAACCTCCTGTTGAAGCAATGAAGTATGAAAAACAGCTTTGATCAGTTGACAGGACCTGTGCAGAAGAAGCCCCTGGCTGTCCTCACTTCAACTTGCTTAATTAACATAATAGAATTCCCATCTTGCCGTGGAGTTATCCACCCTTTTTTCTATCATGCAATGTATGTGCAAACATGATTTTGTCAACATACTAATTATACAAATATATAACTAGTTCTGTATGTTCTTCCATATGCATAAAAGCTAATGCATAAACAAAGCAAATGATAAGTAATAACTTAAGTATTTAAGCAAGAATGAAACTCTGCACAAGGAGTTGGTTCTGAGTTGCTTTAGACAAAACATGGCTCTTGTATGCAGACATAATAAATGTAATTTCTGCCTAAATCTCTTGCCAATGTTTTTTCTATACATCTCTGGTTATCCCCAAAGGCCCAGCTTTGGAGCATAACACTTTGTTCCCTTATTGAAATTTTTTCTAGCTGTCTAGTGGTATATTGAAATGCCCAATTGTTATTGTAGAACTGTAACTCTCATCAATTTTGTCAATGTTGGCCTTTTGTATTTTGGAGCTTTGTGATTAGGAACATATATGTTTATAATTTTCATATATTTTGGTGGATTTACCTTTTAAATTTCATATACAGTGGTGTTTCTTTCTTGCAAAAATTTTTTGCTTAAAGTCTGTTTTATCTTATATTAGCGTAGCTACACCAGGTTTCTTTTAAGTACTAAATGCATGGGACATTTTTTCATCCTTACACTTTCAACCTACTTATGACTTTAAATTTAAGGTGAATTTCTTGTAAAGAGCATACAATTGGGTCATGCTTTTTTATCCATTCCCCCTATGTGTGCCTTTTGATTGGAAAATTTAATGAATATACATTCACTCTAATTACTGATTAGTCAGGAGTTTCTTCAGTCATTTTGTACTTTATTCCTGTGAATATCATATCATTTTGATTCTGATCTTCCTCCAGTGCAACCTTTCTTTGTGTACAGTTGATCATTTGTGATGTGACTGACAAGTCACTATCTCATTTCATTTTCTGTATATATTTTAAATACTTTATTTTTGGTTACCATGAGGATTGTATTAAAGAGCCTAAATCAGTAATATACTAATTCAAAATGATAACAACTTTCCTTCAATAGCATTCACAGTCTCTGCTTTTATACCATCTTTCCCCCTCTTTGCTATTATTTATCTTTTTACATTTTCCATGCCCATAACCGAGAAATGATTATTTCTTATTCAATTATATTCTAAATCTTTTGGGAAAAAAATAGTAGAGTTATCTATTGATAATAAAATAATATTGAAGTTTGGTATATGTAGTTACCTTTACTGGACATCTCTATTTCTTCATCCTGCTCTAAGATACTATCTAAAATTCTTTATTTTCAACCAGAAGACCTCTCTTTAGCATTTCCTATATGGCATATCTCTTCATCACAAACTCTTTCAGTCTTATTTATCAATGACTATCTTGAAATCTCCCTCATTTTCAAGGATAGTTTTGCTGTATATGTAACTCTAAGCTCTCAAATTTTTCTTTCATTACATTAAAAACTGAGAAGTGTTGAGTTTTTTTGATTGTTTTTTGTTTATTATTATTATTGGAATAATGAAAGAGCTCTAAGACTGATTGAAGTGATGAATGAACAAATATTTGATTACACCAAATGCCATTGATTGTACAATTTGGATGGATTTATGCCTTATAAAAATGCATCAATAAAATTAATTAGTTAAAAAATGACATGTAAAGCTTTTGGCTTTTTTTTTTCTTTTTTTCTTTTTATTTAGGTACCTGGGCTGGGATAGAACTCAGAATCTCATATGTGGGAAGCCAGTGCTCAAACAGTAAGCCACATCAGCTCCCCTGAGATTTTTTCTTCATTTGTTTGTTTGTTTTTCCTTTTTTTAGAAGGCACCATAAACCAAAACTGGGAATTCCCATGTGGGAAGCAGGAACTCAACTGATTGAGCAACATCCATTTCCCAATGCATTATTTATTTTCCAATCTTCCTTCCTTCCTCCCTCCCTTCCTTCCTTCTTTAAGAAAATTTGTTTTACATAAATGTTATATAAAAATTATAGAGGACTTGAATATGCCCACTCCCTCCTCTTCCTACACTTTCCAGCATTAATAACAGCCTTCATTAGCATGGTACATTTGTTACAATTGATAATCAAATGTTGAACCTTTACCACTAATCATGGATTATAGTTTACATTGTAGTGTATGCTCTATCCCATACAATTTTGTAAGTTATGACAAAATATATAATGGACTGTATCAGTCACTGCAGCATCATACAGGACAATTCCAATGTCCTATATATGCCCCTGTATTACACCTATTGTTTTCTCTCACTGCCCTGTGAGCCTCTGGTGGCCATTGCCTTAATTTCAATGATACAAATTCTTCCATTGCTAGAATAACAATAAGTCTATAGTAGAATAATAGTAATTCTGCTTTAGTCCATTACTTCTTCCCCAATCCTGAGGATTTGGTGATAGTAGTGTCTACTCTGCCTGTAATTGAGAGAGAGCTTAGGTCACATGTGGCTAATGGATTCAACAAAGTTGCTTGCAATTGCACACTCTCTGTTCCTTGGGATGGGCATTGTCCATCATCATTACCTTCTTAGTTGTCCTAGGTGAGTCCAATGAACTGAAGAGTAGGTGTTACAACTCTTCTGAAATTCAGGGTCCAACTAGCACTTGTACAGACCAAGGTTTTATGTCCCTTGGACATACACCTGTCAAGTATAGTACTCACTATAGTTCAAATAGAAAAGGCAGAAGAGTCATGTGTAGGTAAACCACAAATAAGTCCAATTCTGTCACACTGGGGAGCATAAATTCCAAGGTCATGCTCATTGGCAGTGTGCCAAACTCCTGAACTGTCTGCCTTGACTATTGTGTGTGATGTCTTTAGATCCCTTAGGAGTCCTGCTATTTGAGATAATATTTACCATGGCAGTCAATGAGATCCTGCTGATACATGCATAAACATAACCTCTGGAATGACCTCCAGACACACTTTGAAATCTCTAAGCCATAAAAACTTATTTGTACTTAACCTTTCCCCCTTATGGTCAAGGTCTTTTTCCAGGTGAATTGGTAGTTTGTGTTTGGTAATAATCTATGAGTGCAAAGGAGGCTCATTCCTGGGAGTCATGTCCCACACTGGGTGGAAGATAATGCATTTATATGCTGAGTTTGGCTTAGAGTGAAACCACATTTGAGCAAAAAGGAGGCCCTCATGAGATAAATCTTAGTCAATATATAATACTAGCTATGCTTCACTTTCAAAAGAAAAGGTTCATAAGTACAATCATCAATATCAAGGGCCGGGTGCAATGGTCAGTCCTTGTTCACTAGGCACCACCCTTGTACTCAGGGGACTATTGCTGTTTCATTAGAAAATGTAGCAGAACTACCCAGGATGGTAATTTAATATTCTTTTGGTTATTGTGTGGCTCAACACCGACTACAACAATGTCCCATGAACATTTGAGCACATTTATATGCCTTACTGGCATACCCCAGATGACCCTGCTCTCATATACACCCCTATCACCAATACCCCACAACAGTGATCCTCCCTTGTCACTTTTGTGACCCATCTGTCATCCAAAACCTCTCCAAATATGAAGCCAAGAAAATAACCAAATAAAAATTGTAAGAAAATGAAAAAAATTATTTTTAAAAATAACATATAAAATAAAAAATAAATTAAAAATGCCTTATATTCCATCTATTCTATTCTTCTCTCACTCTCCCCTTGGGACTTATGGTAAACTCTAAGTTTCACTTTTGCATGGTTACTTTCAATAATACTGAGTGCTTGACATATTGGTATTTTTTCTTTTATTAGACACTGTCTATGTTTTAGGGAAAGTCTTGCCTCTCTAATTGGGAACATAGTAGGACTCCCCAAGATAGGAGTTTAATATTTTCTTGTTTATAGCATCACTGTACCACTGTCACACCCATCCACTGCACAGCTACACCTTTCCACTGTATCATAGATTTTGCCTATATAGGCATTGGCTCACAACCCTCTACTCCCTTTCTGTCTCTTGAAAACCTATCTTCCAGACTCTAGATCTGTTAGTCTGCTCTACTTGCTTAATTCATATCAATGGGTAATGTAAGATTTGTAATTCAGTTCCTGGCTTACTTCACACAAAATAAGGTCTTCAACATTCATCCATGTTATCCTATGTGTTAATACTTCCTCTTCAGCTTGCTTTTTAGCAGTATAAAGAAACACTACTGATTTTTGCATATTAATCTTGTATCCTGTCACTTTGAAGAACTACCTTATTAGCATTCAAATTTATTAGCTCTAATAGCTTAGTAGTGGATTTTTTTTGAGCTGTTTTCTAGGTATAGTATCATATCAGCAAGTAGCAAGACAGAGGTGCAGTGATGTTATTGGATTCAGTGGCGCTGGTCTGTGAGGAGAGTAGGATGTGGGGTTGGGTTAGAGTATCCATGGAACCTGAGTGAGTGTCAGGGGAAGGAGCAGGTGAATTCTGGGGGTTTTCAGGTCTGTGGTTAAAACTACAACGTTGGGAATGTTCTTTTGGCAAATATGGCATGGAAGGGTTACTTGTGTAGGGCGTTGGATGTGCTGGGGTACATAGAGAAAAAAGTGAACCTGGGGTAGAATTTTATGGAATATGTAAGTGTCCATCCTGTTATAGTGTGTTATATCAGTGGGGGGAGACCCACCCAATAAACAAGAAAAAGTATTAGTTTCACAAATTAAAAATAAAATATAAAAAAGATTAAAAAATACAAATTAAATAATAAAACAATTTTTAGACATTATGTCTTTCTTCACTGTAAGATCTGTTCTCTTGTATGTGCAGTGACATTTTCTTTTGTATATTTCCACAGTGTCTTATTTTTTTTCCTTTTATCTTTAAAGAAGCTTTAGTTTACAGAAAAGTCATGTAGAGAACATAGGAGATTTCATATACTCTTTTCCCCTCTCCCCTATTAATAACATTTTACATGCAGATGGTACATTTGTTACATTTGATATACAAATATTGAAGCATTGCTACAAGCCATGGTCAATGGTTTACATTATGTTTTACATTTTGAACAGTACAGTTATATAAATTTTGACAAATTTTATAATAGTCAGTATCCATTAGTGTGAAATCATGCAGGAGAATTCTAACGCCTTAAAAATGTCTTACGTTCCATCTATTCTATTCTTCCCTCCACTTCCCCTCGGGACCTATGGTAAACACTGTCAAAGATCAGTTGACTTTATATGTGAGTATCTATATCAGAACTCTAAATTTGATTCCTTTGGTGAATATATCTATCCCTGTGCCCTTAACATGAAGTTTGGATCACTGTAGCTTTGTAGTATGTTTTAAAGTAAGGTAGTGTGATTCCCCTCATTTCATTTTTCTGTTTCAATATGTCTTTGTTATTCAGGGTCTTTCACCCTTCCAAATACACTTCATATTTAGCTTTTCCAATTTAGTGAAAATTGCTGTGGTAAATTTTTATTGAAATTGTGCTAAATCTGTAAATCAGTTTGGGTAGGATAGACATTTTAATGATATTTAGTCTTCCTATTCATGAACAGGAAATATTCTTCCATTTATTTAGGTCTTCTTTGATTTTCTTTAATAGTGTTGTGCCATTTTCTGCATTTAAGCTGTTTATATCTTTAGTTAAATTCATTCCTAGTTATTTGATTCTTTTATTTGCTATTGTAAATGGGACTTTTTTTTAAGTTTCCTCCTCAGATTGCTCATTTTTGGTGTAGAGAAATGCTACTGATTTTTGCATATTGATCTTATAAACTTCCACTTTACTGAACTCATTTATAAGCTCTAGAAGGTTTTTTGTAGATTTCACAGGGCTTTCTTCATATAGGATCATGTCATCTGCAAATTGTGCAATTTTTATTCTTCCTTTCAAATTTGGATACCTTTTATATTTTTTCTTGTCTAAGTGCTTGAGTAACTACTTCTAATACAATGTTAAATACGAGTAGTGACACTGGGTATCCTTGTCTTGTTCTAGATCTTAGAGGGAAAGCATATAGGATTTCACCATTGAATATGACGTAAGCTGTGGGTTTTTCACATATATACTTTATCATGTTGAGGAATTTTCCTTCTATTTCTATCTTTAAAGTGTCTTTATCAAGAAAGTGTGCTGTATTTTGTCAAATGTTTTTTCTGCATCTACAATGCTTAGCATGTGATTTTTACTTTTGATATGTTTGTGTGGTGTATTATATTGATTTATTTTCTTATGTTGAAACATCCTTACATATCAGGGGTTAAGCCCACTTGGTTATGGTGTATAATTCATTTGAAGTACTGTTGAATGTGGTTACTAAGTATTTTGCTGAGGATTTTAGCATCTATTTTCCATAGAAAGATTGGTTTATAGTTTTCCTTTCTCTTGGGGTCTTTGGTTTTGGTATTAGGGTGAATCTGCCATCATAGAATGAGTTAAGCAATGTTCCCTCCACTTCTATTTTTTTAGAGTTTAAGCAGCACCGGTGTTATTTTTTCCCCTAAATATATGGTAGAATTCACCTGTAAAACTATCAGGTCTTGGGCTCTTGTTTGTTAGGATGCTTTTGATGACAAAATCTACCTTGTTACTTGCGATTGGTCTGCTCAGTTCATCAATTTCTTTTTTTCATCAATGTAGACTGCTTGTGTGTTTCAAGGAATTTCTCCAATTCTTCTAAATTATCCTTCTTTTTGGCATACAATTTTTCAAAGTATCCTCTTATGATACTCTTTATTTCAGGGATGTCACTGGTGATATCCCCTTCCTGATTTATTATTTTATGTATTTGCGTATTCTCTCTTTTTGTCCTTTGTTAGTATAGCTAAGGGTTTGTCAATTTTATTAATCTTTTCAAATAAACAGGTTTTGGTTTGATTTATTTTTTGTAGTGCTTTCTTATTTTCAATTTCATTTAGCTCTGCTCTAATTTTTGTTATCTCCTCCTTTCTACCTTCTCCAGGGTTAGCTTTTGTTCTTTTTCTATGCACTCCAGGTGTGCATTTAGGTCTTTGATTTTATTTTAGCTCTTTCTTCTTTTTTAATAAAGGCATTTATGGCTATGGATTTCCCCCTCAGTACAGCTTTTGCTGCATACAAAAAGTTTTGATATGTTTTGTTGTAATTTTCATTCATTTCAAGGTAGTTACTTATTTCTTTTGCAATTTCCTCCTTGTCTCACTGATTGTTTAAGAAAGCATTGTTTAACTTTCATACCTTTGTGCCTAATTTTATTCTCTGCCCCTTACTCATTTCCATCTTCATTTCATTGTAGTCAGAGTAATTACTTTTTATATTTTCATTCGTTCTGAATTCATTGAATTGTTTCTGTGGCCTAAGAAGTTTCGATCTTGTAAAATCATCAATGTACACTCAAGAAGAATGTATATCCCTTTGAAATTGGGTGTAGTTTTATTTATGTGTCTATTAGGTACAGGTCCTCTAATGTATTTCCCAAGGTCTTTGTTTCTTTATTGATTCTCTTTCAAGATATTTTGTCTAATGGTGATAATGGTGTATTAAAATCTCCCACTATAAACATTGAGTCATCTATTTCTCCACTTAGTTTTTCCAATATTTGCTTCATATATTTTGAAGCACAAGAGTAACATGCATAAGTTTTTATAATTGTTCTTTGTTCTCTTGCAATAATTTTGTATTTAAAGTCTATTTTGTCTGATATTAATATCACTACTCATGCCATTTTTTTGTTATTGTTTGCTTGTAAAATTGATTTCCAATCCTTCACTTTAAAACTGCTTTGATCCCTGGGTCTACAGTGAGTTTCTTGTAGGCAGAATATAAATGGGTCATATTTCCCTATCCATTCTGTCAGTCTGTGTCTTTTGATTGGAGTGTTCAAGCCATTAACATTCAGTGTTATTACTGTCAAGAATTACTTACATAAGCCATATTTTCTTTATGTTTATATAAGTTGTATGATGCTTTTATTTCTCTCTTAATTTCAGTTTATTTGAGATTTTTTTTCCACTGTGTCCCAAGTTTTGTGAGACCAAATTCTGTACAATCTTGGAAATTTCTTTTGAATCTATAATTATGTCCAAATAATAAGTTAAAAAAACACAACGAGTTCCAGAGACACCATAATTCTTAATATCATATCATCCCCTGAATTAATACTTATACAGTATCCTAAATACCATTCATGGAAAATAGGAAGGAAAACACAACATACAGAAATCTCACAAACTGTTCTTCATTTTTCGGTTACTATATGGTTTTTTTTTTACTTTTATATGGTTTTATTTTATGAATATATAGCTATATATATTTATGTGTTCACTTTATAAAATATAACCATGATCTAGACAGTATTTTGAAACTTTTTGTCCCCTGAATATTATTTTTTTAATTTATTAATGTGGTTAAAATCATATTTTTCACAATATTTGTAAAATGATATATATAAATATATTTGCATATATGTGCATTTGCTTAAATAAAAGTTATATTTTTTTTACATATTTTAAAAGATGCTTCGATTACATAAATGTTACACAAAAATTACACGGATTCCCAAGTCCCCACCTCCCCCACCTCCCGTAACATCCCACATAAACATCTTTCATTATTGTGGCACATCACCTGCAATGGCAATACACATCCTGGGGCTTTGCCACTAAGCATGGACCATAGTTCACATTGTAGACCACACTCTCTCCCCCACAGCTCTGCATGGTATATGCTGATGTAAAATGGCCTATATCTGTCATTGTAATGTCACTCAGGATAATTCCCAAGTCCTGAGAAAGCCCCTGTATAACAACTGCTTTTCCCTTCCATGCCCTGAATGTGTCTAGTGGCCACTGGCTCCACCTCACTGTTATAATTTCTTCCATTGCTTGAGTCACAATATGTCTACAACAGAATACCATTAAGTCCACTCTAGTCCGTAGCTCTTCCTCCAATCCTGAGGAGTCTGGGACGGTGATGTCCACTGAACCTCCAAGTGAGAGTGGGATTATATCCTATGGATATTGTGGATGGGATTATCCTTCCTGCAGTTGCAGGCTCTTTCCATTCTATTTGGGAATATTTTGAACTCTCCCTCATTTTTGAGAATTCTTGGCTGGAAAGTTGCTTTTTTATTTTATTTTATTTTTTAGCACTTTAACTGTGTCATACCACTCACTGTCTTTTGGCCTTCCTGGTTTCAGATGAGAAATCAGCATTTAATCATATTGAGCTTCCTTTGTATGTGATGGATATATTTTCTCTTGCTACTTTCAGTATTCTTTCATTGTCTTGAGCATTGTAAAAATTTACAAGTATATGTCTTGGGGTAGACCTGTTAGGATTCATACACTTTGGTGTGCGTTGAGCTTCCTGGACATGTACATCCATGTCCCTCAATAGAATTGGGGAATTTTCAGCCATTATTTCCTCCAGCATTCCTTCTTTCCCCCTTTCCCTTCTTTTCTCCCTCTGGGATGCCTGTAATGCACATGATTCTGCGTTTTGTTTTGTCTGTAAATCCCTCCTGGATTTCTTAAATATTTTTATCTATCTGTTCTAATATCTGTCTTATTCCAGCTGTACTATTTTCCACATAGCTGATGCTTTCATCTGTTTGTTCAAATCTGCTGTCATGTGCTTCCATTGTGTATTTTATTTCATGCATTGTGGCATTCATCACATAAAATCTATTATCTTTTTTGTATGTTTACAAATTGTTTTATATATTCTCCCAGTGTCTTCTTAATATCCTTAATCTCATACTTCACTTCAGTAAATTGAATCATGATATTTGTTTGGATATCTTTGATTAGTTGTTCCATGTTCTTCCTTTCCTCGTGTTTTTAGTTTGTTCATTAGACTGGGTGATGCCTTCCTCTTTCTTAATATGGCTTGTTTTTTTTGTTTGTTTGTTTGTTTTGTTTTTTTGATGTCTAGTCATGTGTTTATCTTTATGGGCTAATTCAATTGGTTAGGCTCTCTTTCTACTCTATGTTTTTATTTTATTGTCATTTTTGTTTGTTGTAAGGTTTCATTTAGACACTTCATTCCTCTTATTCTATTTCCTTGCTGTTGCCTATATTCCTTTGAGAAAAAAAAATATTAGGACCAGAGAAAAAAGACAGAGATAAGAAGAGAAAAAGAATATACACTAATAATAAAAAGTTAGAAGAGGAGATGTGCAAGACCCAGGAAAATAAATAATTAACATGAGTACAAAATCACTAGAAGTACAGAGGAATAAGATTTAAAAAGTGGAATAAAAAAAAAAGAAAGAGAAACAAATGGAGAGAAATATATAGAATGAATTAAAAAGCGAGAATGATGAGAACAGAGGAAAAGAATAAATAAGAGGAAAAAAATAAAAAATGAAAGAAAACACAGGAAAAAACAGAGAGAAAATATTTTTAAAAGTTGAAGGCCAAACAAAAAGTGGTGGAATGAATGTAAACCAACAGGAAACAAAAGATAGAAAATTGAAGGAAAGAAAAAAATAATATAAGTAGAAAATATTGGTAACAGGAAAAAAAAGGGGGGGGAGCATAACAAAGCAAGAAGAAATACAACAAACAAGAAATAAAACAGCAACAACAGCACACACATACACAAACAACCAAAGAAAAACAGCCTTCCCTTTAGACCCCTAAGGAGCTTCTCAGTCTGATGTTGTTCATCAATCAGTCATCCTGCAGCCTGTCCTCTGCAGGCAATGTACTGGGTTTTAGCAATTAACATTTTTAAAATAAAAATAAAAATGGAGACTTTAAAAAAAAATAACAGATCTGAGAAAGCTTAATACAAACAAAAAAAGTCTATATGTTCCCTATTATAAAGTATCAGCTGAATGCCTGACAACCAGGTGGATCACTGCCTTGATCGACCCAGGTGTCAAACCAGAGGCCTTGTATATGCAAGGTAGGAATTCCTCCACTGACCTAAATTGTCTCCATAGGTTAATTGGTCTTCAGAGACCTATCTACTCCCCTTCCCCCAGCCCACTTTAGACTTCTACAGCTTGCTAGAGACCTCCTGAGTAGGTGACTGTCCTTGCCCCCTATCTAATT
>JAQZBX010061055.1:0-17180 GCA_029593785.1 Cabassous unicinctus
GTGCGGTGGGCTGATGCAGCAACCTCACGGCAGGAAGCGGGTGTGGCGCAATGGATAGAGCACCCGTTTACCATATGAGAGGCCCCGGGTTCGCTTCCCAGCGCCTCCTTGTGAGGGCAGGCCGGCTCGCGCGGTGCCGTGGGCTGATGCGGCAAGACCTCACAACAAGGGGGAGATAAGCAGACACAGAGAAGACATGCAGCGAATGGACACAGCAGCACAAGCAGCAAGGGGGGATAAATAAAATAAAATAAATAAATCTTAAAAAAAATTTTTTTTTAAATATTTATCATAATTTTTTGATATCCCAATTTTAAAATTTTATTTTAGTTTTAGTTTTCTTTAAAATTTTATGTATTTTATTTCTTATATTTAAGCCTACCATTATTATTTCATTTTCCTATTAATTGTATTTTGCTATTTAATTGACTTCATTTTCGAAGAGGCTTTAGATCACAGAAGGGTTACAACTGGGGCAGGGGAGGATCATTTATGTGGGGTGTCAGTTATGGGACATACATGGGAGGAAGTTCACCTGGACATACATATAAGGTATATAAATGTGTTCAAATGTTCAAGGGGCATTGTCACAGTGGGTGGAAATTCACACAATAACTGAGAGAATATTGAATTCCCATCCTAGAGAACTCTGTTACATTCTCTAATGGAGCAGCAACAGTCCCCCAAGTGCAGGGGCAATGACTGGCAAAGGAAGATGGTGCATTGATGGGCCCTTGATATTGACGACTATGCTTGTGAGGCTTTGCTCTTGAAATTGAAACTTAACCTAGTGTTGTGGGGTGCCCAAGAGTTGCTTCCTGAGAGCCTCCTTGTTGCTCAAATGTGGGCTTTCTCTAAGCCAAACTCAGCATATAAATGCATTACTTTCCCCACCGCATGGGACATGACTCCTGGGGATGAGCCTCCCTGGCACCAAGGGGTTACTACCAAGCACCAACTAGCAATGCAACTGGAAAAAGTCCCCAAATAAAAGGGGGAAAAGGTAAAGACAAATGAGTTTATATGACTAAGAGACTTCAAAGTGAGTCGGGAGGTCATCCCAGAGGTAACACTTAAGCACACCTCATCAGAATCTCATAAACTGCCAAAGTGGGTAGTACCCCAAATAATGGAGCTCCTGAGGGCTCTGGAGACACCCAGGTCCTATAGTCAGAGCAGATAGCTCTGGAGTTTGGTAGCTTGCCAGTGGGCCCTACTTTGGAGTTTGTGCTCCTGAGAGTGACAGAGTTGGACTGGGTTATGGCTTCCCTACACATGGCTTATCTGTCTCTTCTATTTGAACATACACTTGGTGCTGGAGTTGGTAGTTGTATATCCAAGAGACTTGAATCTTTGGGCTGTTCATGTGCCAGCTGGGCCCTGAGCCTAAGCAGAGCTGCAACACCCACTCTCCACTTCATTGGACTTACCCAGGACAACTAACAAGGAGGTGAGGATTAACAACCAACATACCAAGAAATGAGAGGGCCTACAACTGCAAGCAAGAGAGTCCCATCCATCGGCTGTATGGGATGGAAGCTCCCTCTCAATTAGAGGTGGAGTGGGCATCACAATCCCAGAATCCTCAGGATTGGGGAATGAACTATGGACTAGAGTGGACTCACTGGTATTCTACTATAGACTTGTTGTGATTCTAGCAATTGAAGAAATTACAGCATTGATGTGGAGGCAGTGGCCACTGGAGGCTCTGGGGGGGCAGGGGGAGGGAAAGACAGGTGTAATGCGGAGGCTTTTTTGGGACTTGGGAATTGTCCTGAATAGCATTGCAATGACAAATATAGGCCATTATATATCTTCTCATAGCCTGCAGAATTGTGTAATAGAGAGTGTAAACTACAATGTAAACTATGGGCCATGCTCAGTGGCAATGCCCCAGGATGCGCTTATTAATTGCAATGAATGTGCCACACTAATGAAGGATGTTGTTTATGTGGGAGGGTTTGGGAGGTGTCGGGAGCAGGGTATATGGGACACCTTATATTTTTGTGTGTGTAACATTTGTCTAATCTAAGTATCTTTAAATATATATATATATATTTAAAAATAGAAAACAAAACAAAACAAAAAAACTTACATAACAAAATAATTTTTAAAGACTCTATATTAAGTTGAAAGGATAGCCTCTGGAAAGTATGTTGTTCACCCAGCTAATACAATATATTTGAGAATGTATTTAAGCCTCTTAAAATCTTTTCTCTGTTCTATGGAAAGCTGTTTTAGGGTAGGAAATCTTGAGTAGATGTTTCTGTTAATAGGAGTGATCATTCAATATAATTTAATGTTGTGTTCTCAAATGTTTATCCTTACTGGTACTATACTGTGACAAAAAGTTGTATTTGTATCTTTATCTTTGCTTCAATTTCTATTTGACTAATACCTTATTATTTGATTGAATTTAATTTACTTCTTTATATTTTTAGTTCTAAATTATTTTATGGACCCAATAATTTTATTGAAAATAAATTATCCTATAGAAATTATACATTAAAAAAAAAGAAGAGCAAACTAAACCCAAAGCAAGTAGAAGGGAGGAAATAACAAAGATTAGAGAAGAGATAAATAAAATACAGAACAGAAAATAAAAGAGAGACTCAGCAAAACCAGAAGTTGGTTTCTTGAAAAGATCGAGAAGATTGATAAAACTTTAGATAGACTGACAGAATTAGAGAGGATACAAAAAAAGAAACTCAGAAATGAAAATGGGACATTGCTAGTGAACCTGCTGAAACATAAAGGACTATAAGAGGACACTATGAACAACTGTAGGCCAATAAATTAGAAAACCTAGACAAAATGGACAAGTACTTAGAAAAACACAAATTACCTACCTCTTAACTAGTAAAGAGATTGAATCAGTAATCAAAAACCTACCTGCCAAAAAAGCCTAGGACCAAATGGTTTCACAGGGGAATTCTATCAAACATTCCAAGATGACATAATTCCAATTGTTCCCAAACTCTTTCAAAACATTGAATAGGAGGGAACACACCCTAACTCATTCCACAAGGCCAGCATCACTCTCATACCAAAGCTGGATAAAGACATCACAAGAAAAGAAAACTACAGACCAATATCTCTTATGAATATGATGCAAAAATCCTCAAAAAATACTAGTAAACCAAATCCAACAGCTTATTAAAAGAAATATACACTATGATCAAGAGGGATTTATCCCTGGTTTGCAAAGTTGGTTCAATATAAGAATATCAATTAATGTAATACATCATATTAACAGAATGAATGAAAGAAAAATGATCCTCTCAAATGATGGAGAAAATTCATTTGGCAAAATACAATGCCCTTACTTGATAAACACATTTAAAACACTAAGAAAGAAGGAAACTTTCACAATATGATTAAGGGCACATATGAAAAGCCCACAGCTAATATTATACTTAATGAAAAATACTGAAAGCTTTCCATCTGAGAACAGGAACAAGACAAGGATGCCAACTGTCACCACTGTTATTCAACATTGTACTTCAAATCCTTGCCAGAGCAATTGGGCAAGAAAAAGAAATAAAAGCCTTTCAAATTGGAAGGGAAGTAGTAAAAACTTACTTCACTATTTGGAGATGATAAGATTCTCTGTACAGAAAATCCTGAAAAACCTACAACAAAGTTCCCAGAGCTAATAAATGAATTTAGCAAAGTGGTGGAGTACAAGAACAACACCCAAAAATCAGTAGTGTTTCTATACACAAGCAAAGAACAATCAGAAGGTGAAATCAGGAAAATAAATCCATTCCCAACAGCAACTAAAAGAATCAAATATCTAGGAATAAATCTAACCCAGGATGTAAAGGACTTGTATACAGAAAAGTACAAAACATTACTAAAAAAAAGTAAAGAAGACATAAATAAATGGAAGGTTGTTCTGTGTTCACAGATGGAAAACTAATTATCATTAAGATGTCAATACTACCCAAAATAATTTATAGATTCAATGCAATCCCAACAAAAATTCCAACAACCTTCTTTGCAGACATGGAAAAGCCAATCATCAAATTTATTTGGAAGTGTAAGGGGCCCCGAATAGTGAAAGCTCTCTTGGAAAAGAAGAATGAATTTGGAGAACTCACACTTCCTGATCTTAAAACTTATTACAAAGCCACAGTAATCAAAACAGCATGGGTACTGGCAAGGACAGACATATAGAACAATGGAATAGATTTGAGAGCTCAGAAATCAACCATAAGGTTTATGGCCAAATGATTTTTGACAAGGTGGCAAAGACCACTCAATTGAGAAAGAATAGCCTCTTCAACAAATGGTGCTGGGAAAACTGTTATCTCCAATAGCAAATAAAAGAAGGTGGACCTCTACTTCATACTATTTACAAAAATCAACTCAAAATGGATCAAAGACCTTAATATAAGAAGTAGAACTATTAAACTCTTAGAAGAAATGGTAGGGAAGCATCTTCAGGACCTTGCGGTCAGCAATGGTTTCTTAACCTTTACACCCAAAGCAAAAGTAACAAAAGAAAAAATAGATTAATGGGACCTCATCAAAATTAATTTTTTTTCCTAAAAGGACTTTATCATGAAAGTAAAATGACAACCTACACATTGGGAGAAAATATTTGGAAACCACATATTTGATAAAGGATTATTATCCAGAATATATAAAGAAATTCCTCAATTTAACAATAAAAAGACAAACAACTCAATTTTAAAATGGGTAAAACTTGAACAGACATCTCTCCAAAGAATATACACAAATGTCCAGAAAGCACATGAAAAGATGCTCAACATCATTAGCTATCAGGGAACTGCAAATCAAAACCACAATGAGATACACTTGCACACCCATTAGAATGGCTGCTATTTTAAAAAAATACCAGAAAATAAGTTTTGCAGAGGATATGGAGAAATAGGAAGACTCATTCATTACTGGTGGGAATGTAAAATGGTGTAGCCACTATGGAAGACAGTTTGGTGGTTCCTCAGAAATCTAAGTACAAGCTACCATATAACCAGCAATCCCACTATTAGGTATATACCCAGAAGAACTGAAAGCCGGGACTCTAAAATTTATTTGCACACCAATGTTCATAGCAGCATTATTCACAATTGTCAAAAGATGGAAGCAACCCAAGTGTCTACCATATGGTGAATGGATAAATAAAATGTGGTATCTACATAAAATGGAATATTATTCAGCTGTAAAAAGGAATGAAGTTCTGGTACATACAACAACATGGATAAAGCTTGAAGACATCATGTTAAGTGAAATAAGCCACCAAAAGACAATTATTGGATGATGTCTCTGATTTGAACCTGGAATTCTATGCCCACCCAAGCTATCAATCAATGTAATATAGGCTAAAGCTATTATCAAATATGCAACAACTTAGAAAATTTACCCCCTCACACCAATTCTTAGAACATTTCTTGAGGATGTATTCCAATAAAACATGAGAACAAATTAGGAAAGTGAAGGGAAGTCCCAGGATGACAGCTGTGCAGTAGGCCTTGAGAGCAGTCTAAATCAGAGGAGATTGATGGAAGGTCTTGGTGTGTATGTGTTGGGGGGTAAGGGGGCAGATAGGGAAAAATGTCTCTAGGAAGAGGGTGCATGGAATAGCATATCTGATTTGATGTAGAATGTGAAAATGATCAAGACCATTCTAAAGGTAAATAGTACAACAAAAGGGGGTCTTTTAGAAACTCCATGGGGAAAAATGTAATGACAGTATATTGTATCAATACATAAATTTTTAAATGAGTATAGGCATGATGTTTCAACAAATATCAATATATATAAACCATTTATTTATTATTTTATTTTTATGCACTACTTAATTTTACAAAGTTTTGAGCAGATGATCATACAAAAACATGCAAACTTAGATAAACCAGACATAGAGAACCAGGATAACAAAAAGGGGAACATAAAATGTAAATTTTAAAAGTCAAATAATTTTTACAATTAAAATCACACTAAGCTATGGGCTTTCAATCTGCCAAGTAAAACTGATTCTTCAGCAGGTATGTAATTAAATTTATTAGAAAGGATAAGTGTCTTAGTTTACTACACTGCTATAACAAAAACCACACAATGGTTTGGCTTAAACAACAAGAATTTATTGGCTCACAATACAATATTGATATATTGTATCAACACATAATTTTATAAAGCTACAACAATGAAAACATTTTATTGATTTTCAACTTTTAGACTCAACCTATAGGCAAAACATGGAAGACTAAATTTTGATTATAGAATAGACCATAAATTTTATCAACCTGGACAATGCAAATGAAAGTACAGAAGTTAGAAGCTGGGATGAAGGAAGTGTGGAGAAGAACTGAATAGAAGGATAAGGGCACTAATATCCTAAACTTTCAGGATGGGCAATCAAAAGATAATGCCTATAGTTAGTTGATGAATAAGAATTTAAGGTGTGATTCTTATTCTCTTAGAGCTGGTAGGGATACTGTGGGTGGTATAAATGAATGAATATCTCATTTATCATTTATATGAGGAAATAAATTTAGATAATGTCTAAAATTGATAAATCAAGCAGAGACAAAAGAACCATACTTAGGGACATAGAAGTAATACCAGAGGAAACAAAATATGTTAGAAGTGGTTGATTCTAGCAAATGGGGTGAGAATAGAAAGGACAGGACAAAAGACTAAGACACTTAATCATTTGCACATGTTACATGAATAAAAATTATAGGTAGGTAGATAGAATAGTAGCTTGAAAGACAAATAGATAGACGAATTATTTTTCAAAGGCATAGTTGGTCACCACAGAGTCTGTAAGGATAAGGTGTCAAGATAATTGGAAAGAGAACTAAGGTAAGCTTCTTTAGGGAAGCTGTTGATACAAAGATATCTGGCTTTTCCTTTCCTTGTGTTAACTCTTCCCATGGTGCAAGATTTTCTGGTTTTAAAGAGTAGTCAACCAAATAATGTAACCAATTATTCCTTTAAGGCAGGAAATTATACACATCAATACAAGAACTTTAATGATGAAGTCAGAGCTACATAATCCATCTGAATATTCAGAGAATCAGAATGAAACTGATTGGATTGGTTGAAGAGAAAGTGAAACAAAATTCTCCTAAACTGAGGCCCTTACAGGTCCTTCTTCACCAGGAATTAGTGCCAGAACACTAAAATGGTATCCAAGGACTGCAAAGTCTCTCTGGTAGAATGAATAGGTCACTGGGCATCAGTGACTCAAATTAGATATTCAGACTATGATTTTGAGGATTACCAGATTTGGAGCATCTCTCCATAGTAATATAATAAATTTGCACAACAATAATGACATGAATGTCAGACCAACCTGGGTGAAAATAATGGCTCCACCACTAACTAGAACAGTGGACAGCACTTGATTTTCCTAACATTGGTCTCTTTATAGAATAGGAATAACTATATCCACAAGAAGAGATATTGCCTGTAAAGGTTTTCAATAAATGACAGCTGTGGTTATTATTCATAAAGGACATCATAAAATTTTGAGAAATACTTTCAAATCAAAATGCATTTAACACAGGGGATTGTGGGAAGATTGTGTTGGACTATGAGACAGGCTCAATTCTCTCACAAAAACAATGAAGGAAGAGCCAAAAGCTGTCCAAGTGACCTGCTTTGGGGATCAGCAGATGAGGACAGTGCTACACAATTCCAGGAGAGTGAAGGACAGAGAGATGAAGAACCCAAAAAAAACAAACATGAGTTACCAAACCCCCACAGCAGCTGGGAATGCCACCCCCCCCCCCATGATATTAAGCCAGGATAAAACACCTGGCTCACTGTAGCTGACTAAGAAGGGAAGAGATGGCTTCCCCCTGTCAGCTATTTCAAGGGAAAAGGGATGGGTAATCAGAGAGCTTTTCTTCAGTGAATTTGGCCAGCAGAGCCCACTTTGAATCTCTGCTCTGAGATTCCACACAGGAACACAGCAAAGCTGAGATTGAAACATCTCCATGGACAGGTGTGCCAAAAAGCACTTTCTGCTGGCCGGTCTGGAAATTCCATGGACAAAAATTGTTTTTGGTTCTCTCTTTATCTTAACCCCTGGGAGAAAATCTGGGTGCCATTAGTGAGTCATTAGCCTGATTGTGATAACCTGGGCAATTTTTAAGAATTAGAATAAGTTGAACCAAATATCAAAGAAGAGCTGTGGGGGACAAAAATAGGCAAGAGAGAGAATTTGGCTATTTGAATAAATTCACCAACAAATTCAGATACCTAGACATCAACAAAAAATTACAAGCCATACCAGGAAACAGAAAGAGATGGCCAAGCCAAAGGAATAAACCAAATAGCCTGAAGAGATACAGGGTTTAAGACAATTAATCAGTGATAATCACACAACTCTTCTAAGTCAATTCAAAGAATTGAAAGAAAATATAACTAAAAAGATAAAGATATTAAGATATTAAGATAAAAGATATTAAGAAGACACTGGGTGGGCATACAGAACAATTTGGAAGCCTGAAAGAAAAGTAAAAGACCTTATGGGAATGAAAGACATGATGGATGAGATAAAAAATATATTAGAGGCACATAAGAGCAGATTTTAATTGCTCAAAACAGAATTAGTGATTTCAAAGACAGAATATCTGAACTGGAAAAGACAGGAGAAAAGAAAGAGAAGAGAATGGAAAAAATGGAACAGAGTCTCAGGGAATTGAATGACAATGTGAAATGCACAAACATTCGCATTACTGTTGTGCCAGAAGGAGAAGAGAATGGAAAAGGGGCAGAAAGAATATTTGAGCAAATAATGGCAGAAAACTTCCCAACCCTTATGAAAGTCATAAATATCAATATCCAAGGGCAATGATCCCAAACAGAATAAATCTGAATAAACTTACCCCAAAACACCGACTATTCAGAATGACAAATATCAGAGATAAAGAGAGGATTCTGAAAGCAGCAAGAAAAAAGCAAAGCATCACATGCAAGGGAACCTTGATAAGATTAAGTGCCAACCTCTCATCAGAAACCATGCAGGAGAGAAGAAAGTGGTGTGATGTATTTAAGGTACTGAAAAAGAAAAACTGCCAGTCAAGAATTCTGTATCTGGAAAAACTGTCCTTCAAAAATGAGGGTGAGTTCAAAGTCTTCACAAATAAACAAAAACTGAAAGAATATGTTACCAAAAGACCAGAATTACAAGAGATACTAAAGGGAATGCTGCAGCCTAAAAAGTAAAAACAAAGGCGAGAGATTTGGAGAAGAGTGTAGAAATGAAAAGTATTAGGAAGGATAAATTAAAGGGTAAAAAGATGAACAATGAACAAGATGACAACAGAGAGCTGAAGGACAAAATGGAAGAAGTAATGCCTTTACTGTAATAATACTGAATGTTAATGGATTGAACTCCTCAATCAAAAGACATAGACTGATAGAATGGATGAAAAAATATGAGCCATCCATACATTGTCTACAAGAGACCCACCTCAGACAAAAGGACACAACCAGGTTAAAAGTGAAAGGTTATAAAAAAATATTCCATGCAAATAGTAACCAAGAGCCGGAGTAGAACAAATAAATATAAAATAACAACATTATTGTAAATGGACAGTAATTGCTCAGTGCAACTAGTAAATTGTTCCGGTGATTAGTATTCTGTAATTTTTTTAAATACAAAATAAACACTTGCTTTTAATTGAGGAGGGCTGGAGAAGAGTTATATTTTTGAACACTTCTTTTTTCTTTATCCCTTTTTTATTCATACTCTTTAAAATAATCTATCTGGAAAAATAATGATTTAGCATGACTATTGTTGAACCAGATTTTGAGATTCTCTGCCTCATAAAATTATGAGTTGCCAAAATTTTTTCTGCTGTACTTCATTCCAATAAGATGTGAAGAATTCCCAAATAGGAATTTGATTATCTAGAATGAATTATGGCCTAAATGGAAATTAAATAACTAAACCACTAATTTATTTCATTCTTAGAGATTATGTCCAATAGTTAGAGCTGTAATATAAAAATTATGATTACATTATAATTAATTTCTATTATAGTTGAGTTAATATTTACACTTATAAATGTTTGTTGCTATGCTATCTATTTTTATAATTGATTTTGTTAACTCTAACCTGGCCTTGCACTCTCTTTTAAAATTTGTAATTTCTTTTAATCTATTTTTCTATTTAGTTTACAATTTTACAATAAAAAACTTCTTAACAGCTAAAAAAAAAAAGCCAGTGATTATACACTTTGGCTAGATTATATGGTATGTGACTATATCTCAATAAAACTGCATAATAAACAAATAAATAATTGTGCGATAGCCAGAAATAGCAGCTATGTGCAACAGGGGAAACAGAGAAATTGAGAGGTGAGGAATTTTCTTGTTTGTCATTTTTTTTTTGTTTATTTTTATTATTATTGAAATAATGAAAATGCTTTAATAATGATTGAAATGATGAATGCACAAATATGTGACTATACCAAATTCCACTGATTGTACACTTTGGATAAATTGTATACTTTATTAATACGTACAATAAAATTTGATTTTTTAAAAGATATAGAATAACAGAATGGATAAAAAAAATATGAGCCATCTCTATATTTCTACAAGAGACCTGCTCAGACATAAGAACAGAACCAGATAAAAGCAAAAGGTTGGAAAAAGTTATTCCATGCAAATAGTAACCAAAAAGGATCTGGAGTAGCAATACTAATGGTGGACAAAATAGATTTCAAAGGCAAACTTTTATAAGGTATGAAGAAGGTCATTATATATCAAGAAAAGGGGGCAAATCACAAAGAAGAAATAACTATTCTAAATATTTATACACCTAACTTGAGTGCTCCAAAATACATGAGACACACATTGGCAAAGCTGAAGGGAGAAATAGATGTCTGTACAACAATAGTTGGACACTTCAAAACACAATTCTCAGTATTGGATAGAATATCTGGACAGAGGATAAGTAAAGAAGCAGAGAACATGAATAATATGATAAATGAACTAGACCTAACAGTCATCCATGAGCACATTCTTTTCAAGTGCTCATGGATCCTTGTCCAAGATAGACCATATGTTGGGTCACAAGACAAGTCTCAACAAATTTTAAAAGATTGAATTATATAAGACACTTTCTCTGATCATAAAGGAATAAAGCTAGAAATCAAGAATGGATGGAAAAAGGGAAAATTCATAAATATATGGAGATTAAACAACACACTCTTAAATAATAAGTGGGTCAGAAAACAAATTGCTAGAGAATTCAGCAAATATCTTGAGACAAATGAAAATAAGAACACAACATATCAAAACCTATGGGATACCACAAAGGCAGTGCTGAGAAGGAAATTTATAGCCCTCAATGCTTACATTAAAAAAGAAGAAAGAGCTAAAATTGAAGATCTAATTGCACACCTAGAAAAAATAGAAAAAGAACAACAAACAAATTCCAAACCAAGTTGAAGGAAATAAATAGTAAATATCAGAGCAGAAATAAAAGAAATTGAAAAGAAAATAAAAAACAATAGACAGAATCAACAAAACCAAAAGTTGGCTCTTTGAGATCAACAAAGTTGACAAACCCTTAGCTAGACTGACAAAGAAAAAGAGAGAGAACACGCAGGTAAACAAAATCAGAAATGAGAGGGGGGACATTATCACAGAGCCCGCAAAAAATAAGAGAGATCATAAGAGGATATTATGAACAACTGTATGCCAAAAAACTAGACAATGTAGAGGAGATAGACAAATTCCTAGAAGCACACGATCCACCTGCACTGACCCTAGAAGAAATAGAAAACCTCAACAAACCAATCACAAGTGAATAGATTGAAACAGTCATCAAAAATGTCTCAAAGAAACTACCACCTACTACAAGATCTTGAAGATGTTTTCCTAGAGAAAAAATAGATAAATGGGACCTCCTCAAAATTCAACACATTTGCATTTCAAAGAATTTTGTCAAAATGATGGAAAGGCAGCCGACTCAAAGGAAGAAAATATTTGGAAATGACATATCTGATAAGGGTTTAATATACATGATATATAATGAAATCATATAACTCAACAATAAAAAGACAAATTATCCAATTTAAAAAATGGGCAAAAGACTTAGAAAGACAACTGCACAAAGAATAAATACAAATGCAAAGCAACACATGAAAAAATGTTCGACATCTCTAGTGATTAGGGAAATGCAAATCAAAACTACAATGAGATATCATTTCACATCTATTAGACTGGCCACTATTAAAAAGTCGATAAGCTGTTAATGTTGTAGAGGATATGGAGAGATAGGAACGCTTATTCACTGTTGGTGGGAATGTAGAATGGTACAGCCACTGTGGGAGACTGGCAGTTCCTAAGGAAGTTGGATATAGACTGGCCTTGGGTCCCAGCAATACCATTACTAGGTATATATCCAGAAGTACTGAGAGCAGTGACACAAATAGACATGCGCACACTGATGTTCATAGCAGGATTATTCATGATAGCCAAAAGTTGGAAACAACCCAGGTGTCCATCAACTGATGAATGGATAAACAAATTGTGGAGTATACACATGATAAAATATTATGCAACTGTAAGAAGAAACGAAGTCATGAAACATATGACAACATGGATGAACCTGGAGGACATTATGTTGAGTGAACTAAGTCAGACAGAAAAGGACAAATACTGTATGATTACCCTATTATAGGCTAAATATATTATGTGAAATATAAATATATTATGTGAATATGAATTTGAGTAAAATTGCATATATGACTATTTTTCTTTGAAGCTGAACAATTGTAGGTTAATACTACAAAATGTTAATAGCAGACAAAAAATAATATTATGCTAATTGAAGGAGACCAGACACAGAGTACTACATATTGTATAGTTCCATTTATATAAAATGTAAATATAAATCAATTTATAAAGATGAAATTAGATTAGTGGTTATGTTGGGCTGAGGAAGGAATGCTAAGGGATGTGGAGTCTTTCTTTTTGGAGTAATGAAATTGCTCTAAAATTTGTGAGATGATGAATATACAGCATTGTGATTATACTAAAAGGCATTGATTATACACTTTGGATAGATCATATGGTATGTGAATATATCTCAAAAAAACTGCTTAATAAACAAATAATTGTGCAATAATAGCAAGAAATAGCAGCTATGTACGGCAAGGGAAACAGAGAGATTGAGAGATGAGGAATTTTCTTCTTTGTTTATCTGTATTTTGTTTAATATTATTATTATTGAAATAGTGAAAATGCTTTAATAACTATTGAAATGATGAACACAAAACTATGTGATTATACCAAATACCATTGATTGTACACTTTGGATAAATTGAATGCTTTATTAATATGTATCAATAAAATTGATTTGTTTAAAAACAAACAAACAAAACCTCCCAAAGATAAAAAGATAAAAGCCTAGAACCAGATGACTTCACAGGTGAATCTACCGATCATTCAAGATGATCTCATACAAATCTTGCTCAAGCTCTTCCAAAAAATTAAACAGGAAAGAATGCTACAAAACTCATTCTATGAAGCCAACATCACCCAAATACCAAAACCAGATAAAGATACTACAAAAAAAGAAAATTACAGACCAATATCTCTAATGAATATAGATTCAAAAATCCTTAACACAATACTTGCAAACCAAATCCAAAAGCACATTAAACGAATTATACGCCACAATTAAGTGGGTTTTATCCCAGGTTTGCAAAGGTGGTTCAACACAAGAAAATCAATTAGTGTAATAAAATACATTGATAAATTGAAGAAGAAAAATCACACAATCCTCTTGATTGATGCAGAAAAGGCATTTGACAAACTACAGCACCCTTTCTAGATAAAAACACTCCAAAAGATAGGAATAGGAGGAAGTATTCTCAATATGGTAAAGAGCACACATGAAAAACCTACAGTTAGCACTGTACTCAGTGGTGAAAGACTGGAAGCTCTCCCACTGAGATCAGAAACAAATCAAGGATGCCCACTGTCACCACTGTTATTCAATATTGTGCTAGAGGTTCCAGCTAGAGCAATGAGGCTGGATAAAATGCACCCAAATAGGAAAGGAAGAAGTAAAACTTTCACTATTCATTATTAATATAATCCAATATCTAGAATTTCTGAAACATCCACAAGAAAGCTATGTTTGTAAACTTGTCTGTTCCTCTGGGCATGATACCCTTTGATTGTATTAAATTACTATTAGGGCTTTGATTTGGCCATGTCAGTAGGGCATTGAGTCCCCACCCCCTTGATGGGTAGACACTCATACAGAAAAAGACACAGCAAAGGAGAGAACTTGGTTTTGATGCTGGAGCCCTGGGGAAAGAGGAAACATTAGACTGATAGTTTACAGCTGACCTTGTGAAGAGACCAGCACTGAGAAGCCCTGAATGACAAGCCTTATGCCAGCCTACAGCTGAGATCGGAAGAAGTTAGGCCCACAAAGCCTTAAAAGGAAAGAGGAAGGCTGAACCCTTGCAGATATTGGCAGCCATCTTGCTTCAACACAACAGACTTTGGATGAGGAACTACCTCTTATGGTACCTTGTGTTGGACTCTTTAGGGCCTTGTGACTGTAAGCATCTATCCCAAACAAAAACCCTTTATAAAAGCCAACAGATTTCTGGTACTTTGCATCAGCACCCCCTTTAGCTGACTAATACACCATTGATTGTACACTTTGAATGGATATATGCTTTATTAATATGTAGCAATAAAATTGATTTGTTAAAAATAAGTTAGATCATCACATCATTCATAAAAATTCACTCTCCACAGATTAAACACTTAAACAAAAAATTTTGAAAAGAAATAAATAAGCATTAAACTGAAAAAAAAAATGCACTTAACTCAAAAACACAATGAGAGATCACTTTACTACTAGGATGGCTATAATAAAAAAGACAGACAAGAATAAGTCTTAGCAAGATGTGGAGAAATTGGAATCCTGAAACATTGCTGGAGGGAATATAAAATGGTGCAGCCATTTTGGAAAACAGGCTGGCAGTTCTTCAAAAAGTTAAGCATGGAGTTACCATGTGACCCAATTCTATTTCTATGTGTATAACCAAGAGAAATGAAATGTTATGTCCCCACAAAAATTTGTACATGAGTGTTCATAGCAACATTATTCAAAATAGCTAAATTGTTCAAACAATCCAAATGTCCATCAACTGATGAATGTATAGATAAAATGTGACATACCCATACAATGAAATATTATTTGGCAATAAAAAGAAATTAAATACTGATACATGCTATAACATGGATGAAACTTGTAAGCATTATGCTAAGTTAATACACAAGTGGCATACTCAAAAGGCCACATATTGAATGAGTCCATTTATATGAAATGTCCAGAAAAAGCAAATTCATAAAAACAAAAAGTAGATTAGTGATTTGCCGAGGATGGCGGGAGGGGAGAATGGGGAATGACTGCTAATGAGTATGAGGTTTCTTTCTGGGATGTTAAATATATTCTTGAACTAGTGATGATAGTTGCTCAACTCTATGAATATATTAAAAATCACTGAATTGTACACTTTAAAAGGATGAATATATGAATTTTATCTCAATAAAGTTATTAAAATGCATTTAACATTTGAAATAAAAGTTATATAATATTATGTATGTGAGGTGCAATGAAAACCAGTATGGGGTAAGGAAGGAAACAAGGAGGAAAGGTTGCAAATTTAATCACAGTTGGTTTTTGTTGTATCTAAAAGGCTTGTAAATTATTGTTCAAATCCAGACCAGCAGAAGAAGCCAGGGTTATATTCTAAAATGATTTAACACAAAGTCAGAACTTATTTTTTAATGAAAGGAAAGTTTTTCAGGTTTCTTTTTTGTTGTTGTTTTTTGCCTTTTTGCTTGATCCTGGTTTGAAGTTTCAATTTGATTAGGTTTAATTTGACTATAAATATAAATTCCTATAAGTGATATGTAAAAAGCCAAGAAATAGAGGGGCAAAAAATATGGAATGGAGGGATGTGGCTCAAGCAATTGGGCTCCTGTCTACCGTATAGGAGGTCCAGGGTTCGATTCCCGGGGTCTCCTGGTGAAGGCAAGATGCCCATATGGCAAGCTGGCCCAAGCGGGGTGATGGCCCACGTGGAGTGCTGGCCCAGCAAGATGACGCAACAAAAAAAGAGACACAGGGGAAAGATAGTAAGAGACACAGCAGACCAGGGAGCTGAGGTGGTGCAAGAAATTGAGTGCCTCTCTCCTGCTCCGGAAGGCCCCAAGATTGGTTACTGGAGCCTCCTAAAGAGAAGACAAGCAGACACAGAAAAACACACAGGAAATGGACACAGAGAGCAGACAGCAAGTGCAAAAACAACAAGGGGAGGAGAATATATAAATAAATCTTAAAAAAAAAAAAAAAAAAGAAACATGAAATGGAGCCAGAAACACCTCACCTTCCTTTAAAATAGAGTTTAATTTTTAAATACTGAGTTTGGGACCTGGAATGCAAAACATTTCAACTTGGTGCTCTGAATGCTTTCTCCTCCCAAGTCCATAGCATTCTTTTCTCTGTGTTCATGTTAAGGTTAGGAGGAAAGTTTATCAGTTCCTGGGTATGATCCAAATTAGATTTGGATTTATACCAATAAAAACCTATGATTTTATCAGTATTTGGCTTATACTTAGTTCTTAGAACTTAAGCTTATCATCATAATTTTGACAATAAAACACTAACAGATATAAAAAAGAGTAATTTTTCTAGTCATAGTAAAGATATTAGAATAAATTATTCCTCTTTTAGAAAAATTCTTTGAGGGCAAAGTTTATATAAATCAAAGGTCTTATAAAGTTATAATTATATGTTGTTATGTCATAATTATGTATTATATATATTATAATTACTCTATTTAAAATTAATAGAGTAAACAGCCATATGCCCAAAATGGTTTTAAGTATTTAGGGAATAGATTTGAAGGCCAGCTAATAATTATCACGTTGTTTTGGATCTGCTTTCACTTTTCCTCTCTTTTCTTCAGAAATTGAAACTTAGAGGAGTTAGGTAAATTGGTCAGGTAACATGGTAAATAGCTGAAACTAAATTCAAACTCCAGCTTTTTTATTCCAATTTCAATACATTTTTCAACACCCGCCCTCCCCCCCAGTTGCCTCACATTATTTCAGCTTTTCCTTTGGGACTCCTGTAATTCACCCTAAGT
>JAQZBX010061056.1:0-17179 GCA_029593785.1 Cabassous unicinctus
CTCAGGATCAGGGATCAATCTCACGTGGTAGCTGACTATCACCCACATCACAGGGTGCTGGGAGGACCGAATGTGACGCCCTCTGCCCAGTGACCAGCTGGGTGCCTGACATGAAATGAGGCTTCCTTCTGGGGTCCTCACAGGAGTGACAGGAGCAAATGCTCCCCTCCCTGCTGCACACAAACTCACTCATTTAACTCACGACAACCTCACGTGGGGTGCTGTGACAGCCCTATTTCAGAGATGGGGAAACCGAGGCTCATGGAGGCTAGGCAGCCAGCCCAAGGATGCAACAGGCATAAACTGTGGCACACCTGGGATTGGAACCCCGGCCCAACCCCGTTCTACCTGCACCCTAGGGGTGTGGGGTGGGAAACATCCATGGGGTTGGGGGGACCTCAGGGAAGGAGAGGCCTGGAAGACTACCTCCCTACCCTGCCGCCCCTCCCCATCCCCATGGCTCTGCACTCCCTCCCAGCGCCGCCCCATCTCATTTCTGCATGTCGAGGTTTGCTTCACCCCGTGGCCCCTCTCTCCCCTCCAGCTGACCACACGGGCACTCTGCACAGCCCAGAGCCAGGCAGCACCTTTTCTGCAGAAGCCGGCCCTCAGTCAAGACCACAGAGCAGGCCTTCTTATCAAACACGCTCCTCATGAAACTTTTACGGGCCAGATTCCACCATGAACGAGCTGTCTGTCCCTCGCTGCAGAGCCTGGGCTCGGCGCCAGGGCGCTGAAGCTTGCAGAGCTGTGGGAGGCCAGAGCAGACGGGTCAGGGCACGGCAGGGGTCTCTAAGGTCAAACCACCTGGGTTCAAATCCCAGCAGCGCTACTCACCGGGAGTAGGTCGGAGGAGAAGGCAGTCGACCACTCTCTGCCTCGGTTTCCCCATTTAGGAACCAGGAGTGATAAGATTGCTAGCGGTCGCCACTCTGTTGGTCTCTCACTCCTCCTACACATGGCCTGGACCCAGGATCTTCTGCGCTCCGTGTCGGCCAGCCCCCCAGTCGCTCTGAGAAGTGGTCAGTGCAGCCAGTTTTAAAGGACCCAGCAGGGACACATGGGTGGGAGGGGCAGAGGCCCGTGGCGGGCGACACTGGGCCTGTCCAGCATCTCCTGGCATGAGAGGCCAGCAGGGCAGCCCAAGAGGCCGGCCAGGGCGTAGGCCACCCTCCTCGGCTCAAGAAACAGCGGGCAGGTGAACGTGCCCTGGAGAAGCCTCCTGCTTCCACAACTCTTTGAAGAGAAATGCACGCATTTGCCAAGGGAGGGGAGCTTTCCTAGTGAAACACAAACAAAGCCCATCCTCTATGAATGGCGAACCTTGCGTGTCGGGCCAGGAATCAAAGAAGGAAATATCTCGGTTTCTTTCTGCCCCCTCCTCGGAGATTGGCTGAGTCATCAGGAGCTCAGGATGAAGCTTGTGAGTCACAGGCTGGGTTAGGGTTAGTGTTAGGGTTATAGTCAGGGGTTGGGGATTTGGGGTTAGCTTGTGAGTCACAGGCTGGGTTAGGGTTAGTGTTAGGGTTAAGTTTAGGGGTTAGGGATTTGGGGTTAGGGTTAGGTTTTGGGGTTAAGTGTTAGGGTTAGGAGTTTGGGGTTAGGGTAGGGGTTAAAGTTAAGATTAGGGTCATGGGTTGGGTTAGAGTTTGGGATTAGGATAAGGGTTGGAGTTGGGGATGGGGTTAGATTGGGGTTAAGGTTAGGGTTAGGGTCATGGGCTCATGACAAACTGGAGGAGACTTTAAGCAGCACTGACTTTGACACAAACGATCTTCAAATCCCCTTGGATCAGAAAGTTCATGAGCTTGGCCCAGCAGCAGCAAAGAAACTACTTTCTTACGTGAAGGCACTGTAACCTCAGGGCTAAAAACCCAGTTATCATGCAAGACGAGGGCCAAGAGGGGATTCCGACATTCTTCCCTGTGCTCCGGAGGGGGCTCTGGGTAATTTGCACGCGTGACCAGGTGAGCCACGGCTGGTTGACACCCACCAGCCGGCTCCCTCTTCCTTTAAACTACCTGGGCTGGCGTGTGCCATCCAACTACCTGAACTGCTGGCGAGACCCAGAGCCATCTGTCCTCAGTCAAGAGCCCCGTCCTTTCCCCTTTGGCTTGACCACAGGGCAGTGATTGGCAGGTGCAGCTCGGGGTGAGGGGACTGTACAGGAGCATTGGCAGCGGTGGGTGCCGGGGGGTCACGAGGTCAGAGGTCAGGTATGGAGCCCAGCAAGAGAGAGGTTGAGCTTTGTCATAGTCCCCATCCTGTTTGCTCCTCACCCCCCAAGCTGAGACTATGAGCAGGTTGAGAACTGTTTAGGTAACCCCTAGGGACTAGATCGAGAATGGTTACAAGGGAGTCCAGGGGATATTTAACACCCCATATTTCAGAGGCATTGCCCGAACGGCTAGCTCTGGGCCAGCTTTCCCGGGTGTAAAGTGAGCAGGAAGGTCTGGAGCAGTCTCCAAGCTCGGGCCCGAGGGCACCTGCAAACCAGCAGCGTCCCAGGCCTCACGGCAGACTGAACCAGAACCTGCGGAGTTGGGAGTCTAGGAACGTGCATCTTTAAGGGACACCCCGGTTGTTCAGATTTGCATTCAGATGTGTGGACTGCTGCCCGAGATGGTCTAGAAGCAGCTGGGATTGGTCATCTGAGGCCCAAGGCAGGGCTGGGGCGGGAAAGACCCCAAAACCACAGGGAGTCGAAGGTGGAGCACACGGGGAGGACAGGCCAGATCAAGAGGCAAGCTTCTACCCTCCCCACCAGGCCTGAAGCTGCCCGGACTCTTCTGGGGTGACTACAGCCACGAAGGATGTGGGGAGCTCCAGCAGGAGCCCTCTCCCCATCCCGCCACCCCCAGCCACACCTCAGCCCACTTTCCCACAGCTCCTGGGCAAGCCCGTTTCTAAGGTGACAAGGATGGGAGCTCCAAAGTGTGCCTCTTTCCCAGCTGCAGCCACATGCTGTGGAGAGGCTGTGGAGAGACCACTCATCGATCTTCTCTGAACTCCACGGGGTTCACACGAGAACCCCGCCAGCCCAGAGAGCGCACCATCCCGCCCTTTGTCTCCCCCTCACACTGAGGTTCACAGATGAAAGATGCTGCTAGGCTCGGAGTCCACGGGCCATGCCGTTCTCTCTTCCAGAACCACCTGATGGCCACTGAGCCTTGTGAGCCCTGCTGTGGGCTCGTGCCTTGGGTGACGAGAGGGGAGGCTCTGTAGCCAGGTGGGTGTGATGGGGCTCGGGTCTAAGAGGAAGCAGTCCCACTGGGCAGCACTGGCTGGAGGTCCCCGCCCCAAACTGCCCTCTGCTTCTATCCACTCTGCCGCCGGCTGGCGTCCAGTCGGGCCTGTCTGGGGTGCTGCGAGGTCAACTCTGGCCCTGCCGCCCTTCTGCACGGGGCCACGGGGACAGCTTGGGCAGGGCTCCTTGCCATGTGTCCCCTCTCCTGCCCAATCCCCTCTATCTGCTCGTAGAATGACCTGAAAACAAACCTGACCACGCCCTCTGGCTCCTGCTCGCCAAAAGGAGGAAGCCCAAATTCCCCAGCTAAGAAAAGACAGACCCTCCACTCCCCCAGTGGTCCTCCTTCAGCCTCTCCTCCCTCTTCCCTACCCTGCAGCCACCGGGCCTTCTCCCCTTCCAAGGATACACATGGCCTGAATGAAGCCCCCTCTGATAGGCAGGGGGGCAGAGCACCAGCAGTGCCGATTACAACCATAGCACCTGCGGAGGAAAGTCTTCGCCACGTCCTCAATGCTCTACTGACATTACCTCATTGAATTCTCAAAACAGCCCCCAGAGACTGCGTAGTTTTATGGACTGTATCGTGCCCCCCTCCCCAAATACACGTTCAAGTCCTAATCCCAGTTCCACGAATGTTTGGAATCCCTCCTATTTGGAAGCAGGATCTTTGAAGATGTGTTTAGTTCAGACGAGGCCAATTTGGATCAGATGCAGAAACTGAGGTTTATTAACCGACGTGGAGGGACTCTCCCGAGGCTGGTGAATGCAGAGCTGGGATTCGGCCCCGGGTGTCCGGCGGGACCGAGATGCCAATACAGCAGGCTGCCCAGCGATTCCCAGAGCACCACCATGTGGGGGGGGAGGTGAGGAGGACGGATGGGAATGCGGGTGGAGCACCTTTCAAGGATCGTGCACCATGCAGCAGCTGATCACGGGAACCGTCAGGACCCTGAGTGCAAAATAGGGTGGGGACATGGGTGCCTGAGCAGGGCAGAGGCAGGGCATGCAGTGGGAGGGTGAGCAGATGTGCAGGGGGGGAGGTGGGGCGTATCTGGGGGCAGGCATGCCCACACTCGGGGCACGGGGACCCAGGAGGTCAAAGCTCCTACTCCAGGCAATGACAACGCACCTCATTTGCTGTGCAACATTCGCGTAATTAGGCACATTTGGCATTGGCGAGGAGGCGTGAGCTACTACACAGGCTTGATGGATCGAGTGCTCCATCATGTCCCAACCACATTAATCACAGGAGCCAGAGCCTTGGATGTCATTCTTCTCCAGCCTTTGTCCTGTTTTCCACCTGGGGTGCTGGGGGTAGGGAGGGATGGGGGGCAGAGTAGGCTTTCCAGAGCCCCAGGCTGGCCTGAAGCATACATCTCCCTTTGGCCCTGGCAGGGACCAGCTTCCCCTGAGACTGACACGGAGCCCTGAGAGCCCATCCCAGCAGGACATGGGGCTCTGGGAATGCAAGGGTGCTTTTTCCACCCCTGGGTGTTAACCAGGCACATCCTTCCTTGCCGGGTAGGTGAGTCTGTGCCCAAAACCCAGACTTCTCATTTCTTGAACAGAAATAAGCACACCACCTCACAGGGATGACACATGGAAGGTGGTGTGACTCTGTGGCCCTCAGTATCTTCATCTGTAATAGGAAGACCATAGCCCTATCTCACAGGGCAAGTGGGAAAATTAAGTAATACGGCACACGGGACTCAGCATGGTGCCCAGCCCTCTGCAGGCCTCCCACAGATTACCAGCAGGCTTTATTGTGTACCTGTTGTGTGGTGCCACTCCACTGGGGTTTGGGGGTCCCCACATGAGGCCCCTGCTGTGGTCCCTGTCTGTGTAAGCTGAACAGTGACCTCCAAGGATATTCTGGTCCTAATCCCCTGTGACTCTGAGCTAACATGGCAAAGGAGACCTGCAGTTATGATTAAATTCAGGAAACCGAGATGGGGAGATCACCCTGGGTGACTCGGGTGGGCCCAAATGGGTCGGTATAAGAGGAGGCAGAACAACACTATTAGCCAATCAGACCTAATGGACATCGAGAGAACAATCCTCCCAACTGCAGCAAAGCACGCCTTCTTCTCAAGTGCATACGGAACATTTTCCAGGATAGGCCATATGTTAGACCACAAATCAAATGTTCATAAATTTAGAAACATTGAAATCATACAAAGTCTCTTCTCAGACTACACGAGAATAAAGTAGAAATCAGTTAACAGAAGGAAAGCTGGAAAATTTACAAATATGTGGAAATTAAGCAACACACTATTAAACAACCAATGGATCAAAGAAGAAATCAAAGAGAAATTAGGAAATATCTTGAGATGAACGAAAACACAACATTCCAAAACTCATAGGATGCAGCGAAGGCAGTTCTCAGAGGGGAATTACAGCTCTAAAATGCCTACTTTACAGAAGAAAGATCCTAAATCAACCTCATGCCTAAAGAAGCTAGAACAAGAGCAAACTAAATCCAAAGCTTGGAGAAGAAAGGAAACAGTAAAGGTTAGAGCAGAGATAAATGAAATAGAGAATAAAAAAACAATAGAGAGAACCAACAAAACCAAAAGCTGTTTTTTTAAAACATCAATAAAACTGAAAAACCTTTAGCCAGATAGACAAAAGAGAGAAAGAGAGAGAAGACACAAATAACTAAAATCAGGAATGAAAGTGGGAACATTACTACTGACCTTCCAGAAATGAAAAAGATTATAAGAGGGTACTATGAACAATTATATGCCAACAAATTAGAAAACTTAGATGAAATTGATAAATTCCTAAAAACATACAAATTACCCTATCTGACACAAGAAATAGAAAACCTCAACAGACCTATAACAAGTAAAAAGATTGAATCAGTAATCAAAAACCTCCCAACAAAAGAAGTCCAAGACCAGATGATTTCATAGTTGAAACCAACCAAACATGGAAAGATTCAGCAACAAGCCTTCTCAAACTCTCCCAAAAAATGGAAGAGAAGGGATTACTTCCTAATTCATTCTATGAGGCCACCATTACCCTGATACCAGAGCCAGATAAAGACAATACGTAAGAAAAGAAAATTACAGACCAATATCCTTATGAATATAGAAGCAAAAATCCTCAAGAAAATACTGGCAAACTGACTACAACAGTATATTAAAAGGATTACATACCATGGCCAAATGGAATTTATTCCAGGAATGCAAGTATGGTTCAACATAAGAAAATCAATCAATATAATACACCATATCAATAGAATAAAGGAAAAAAAAAAAAAACCCATATGATCATTTCATTGATGCTGAAAAGATATTTGAAAAAACCCCAACACCCTTTCATGATAAAAAGACTCAGAGAGCTAAGAATAGAAGGGAACTTTCTCAACATGTAAAGGGCATTCATGAAATACCCAGAACAAATATCATACTCAGTGGTGAGACTGAAAGCTTTCCCCCTAAGATCAGGAACAAGATGCCTATTGACCCCACTATTATTCAATATTTACTGAAGTGGTCTAGGCCAGAGCAATCAGGCAAGAGAAAGAAGTGGAAAGGAATAAGTTGAATTATGCCTGTATGCAGATGACATGATCCTATATATAGAAAATCCTCCACCCCCCCAAGTCCACAAGAAAGCTACTAGATCTATTAAACAAATTCAGTAAAGCTGTGGGATACTAGATAAACACATAGAAGTCAATTGGGTTCTTATACACCAGTCATGAACAGCCTGAAGGGAAATCAAGAAAACCCATTTACAACAGCATATAAAAGACTAACATACCTAGGAATAAATTTACCCACGGAGGTAAAAGACTTGCACACCGAAAACTAAAACATTGCTAAAAACAATCTTGAAAAAGAACAAAGTTGGACTATTCACATTTCCTGATTTCAAAACTTACTACAAAACTACAGTAATTAAAACAGTATGATGCCGGCATAAGGATAGACTAGGAAGAGAGGGGGAGCCACCTGCATCCACTCCAGAGCAGGGAGGGGCAAAGCATGGGGAAGCCCCAGGCGCGGCTCTCCACTCCCCAGGGTTCCGGGCACCCATGGCCTCAGCCTGCAGCGACGAGGCTCTGCCTGCAGCTAGGGCTTCCCCAAGCCTGCACCATAAACACAGTGAGTCCACCCCATCATGACTCAGCCAGAGTGCATCGCCAACAGGCTCCCAGGGGAAACTGAGTCCAGGACCCACTGAGCCAGGAGGTGGTGCCCTAAGCTGGGCTCTCAAAGGGGAACCAGCTGGATGCAACACAGCACCCTGTGTTGGAAATGAATGGTTCCTACACGAGCCCAGAGAGAAAGCCAGTGTGCGGCCAGAGGCCTGGGTGCAGGGGCCGGAACCTGATTTCTCGCTGCCCCACTCACCGGGTGGGCAGCTCTGAGCTGGTTCATTATGCAACCTCTCCGTGCTGCCTCAGTTTCCCCAACTGTAAAACAGGGTGGCAGCAAATGTCTGTCTCACAGGGCTGTCGAGATGAGATGAAACGCACCAAGTATTTTCAGGGTCCAAGTTATCATGGCACACGGTGCTCCTCAATGTTGGGGTCGTTTTTCCCCCACCAGGGCCTTTGGAGCATGGGGAGACGTTAGCCAGGATATGCATCTGCACGGTGACGCAAACCTGCATGTGCTTTCCCCACATCTCACGCTGGCATGTGGGACCCTGCCGTGCCCAGGATCTGTGCCACAGAACCTGCTCTTTCTCAAGAGAAGACAACTGCGCCTTCATCCCCTCCCAAAGGCAGCTGAGCTTCCTTGACACTCCAGGGTTCTCAGATGCCATCAGCTGAGCAATTTTTGGTGGATCCTACCGGTTCCAATTGTAGGCACCTCCCAGGAGCTGCCCAGACTGTGGTCTCCCACCTGCCCCCATGGCCGGCAGAGAGTGGAAACGGCCTCATTGCCTGCTCCATCCATAGATACAGGTTCCCAGATGCAGGCCCTGGTCGAGGAGGGCGTAAATAAAATTAGAAGCTCCCAACACACCAAAGGACATGGGAGACAACTTGGAGGCCTCCCGAAGGCCAAATCTGGGACGATCTGAACAATAAAATAAGTAGTAATAATAGTACATTATAACTCATCGAATAAAACAAATATCTGCACGTCCAAACCGAAGTAAAACAATAAGCAGATGAAGAAATGAATGGGGGAGAAGGGACAGCTCTTCCTTACAGTAGAATTCTAAAGGATAAATTGGGAAAGAGTGGTAGAAATAGCAAATCTCCATTTGGCAGACTAGCAATGACTATCTCTGGCAGGAATCTTCAATGGAGGTTAAAATTAGTGGGTGAAAATATGATGAGAAACAGGATATTCACATAATCTCCAAGTTTTGTCTCCCATGAGCTATTTAGATATTTATTAATTATGAAGGGAAAATCTTTATAGTGGAGGAACCTGGCAGATAGCACCTTAATAGAGGGATCAAAATTAATGTCTTACCACAATAAAAAATAAAATAAAATGAAATGATCATCTCCAGTGATGAGACACATGGATGGCATGTGGCTCCTGATGGATGTGTTTAAGAGGGCGCAGTGTCACTTTGATGGCATTAGTTCCCAAAATGCGTTGTCTGGATTTAATCAACAGGAAACACAGGCACACCCCAGTGGAGAGACAATCTATCCAGTCCCTGGCCTGTACTCTTGGAAAGCAACAAGGTCATAAAAGAAGGAGGAGGAACTGTCCCAGATTAAGGACACAGGATGTGATGGTTTGAAGCTGTACGGATCCTAAAGACATGTTTTTTAAGTTAGTCCACTCCTGTGGGCGTGGACCCATTGTAAGAAGGACCTTCTGATGAGGCTGCTTCAGCTAAGGTGTGGTCCCCCTCAATCAGGGTGGATCTTAGTCCTATTACTGGAGTCCTTTATAAGAGAATGAATACAGAGGAGGGAAAAAGAGTCACAGGAGGGATGACGCTAAATCGGAACCCAGAACAGAGGAGGAGAGCAGGAGACGCCGCCACGTGCCTTGCCATGTGGCATAGGAGCCAAGGATCGCCCGCGGCAGGCTTCGGGAAGAAAGCATCGCCTTGATGATGCCTTGACTTGGACATTTTCACAACCATAAGCTAATAAATTCCCATTGTGCAAGCCAAACCATGTCACGGTATCTGCTTTGAGCAGCTGAGGAAACTAAAACAACCAAATGCAAAGTGGAATCCTGGACTGGATCGGGAACCAGAGAAAAAGACGTTGCTGGGCAGTTGACAATGACCAAATGAGATGTGTAGATTAGTTGGCAGTATTGCCTCCATCTATGGTCATGGAAGACAGGTTAGGACACTCGGTAAAGGATATACAGGGATTCTTTGTTTGATTTTTGCAAAAAAAAAATTTAAAAGTATGCAATTATTTCAAAGCTAGAGGTTTAAAAATAAAGATTTTCAAGCAGAAAATAAAAGGCCCAGTTGCGCGGGTCTCGGCAAGGCAATGGGCACCCTGCAGTCGGAGTTGTCCGAGCCACCACCACGCCCGCCTCCTGATCAAGCACATGCCTTGAACAGAGTGGCTGGGGGATTTGTCTTCAACTGGTGGAATGTGCAGGGGTGTCCCCACTCGGCGAACAGTGACTATGCACCTGGACACGTGCCAGCCGTCATGGACAAGAAAAGGAGAGGGAAGCGCAGAACCTGCCAGGAGGCAGGTATGGAAACGGGTAATTCTGGTGCAATAGTGCAGGGGGGCAGCCAGGGTAGGAACCCAGTGCCCAGGAGGAGGTGGCTCCTGAGCTGAGGCTTGGAGGACTCGGGGCAGGGAGCCAGGTGAGAGGGAACCACAGACAGCCACGGGCGGGAGCCTGGCTGGGGGTGGGGTGGGAGTGAGGGCATGGGGGTCGGGGGCCGTCTGGCTCTTTATGGTAGGTCCTCTCTGAGGTACGTGTGGGAAGAGGTGGAGATGCTGCAGGTGGGGGAGATTTCAGTCTCTCCCAGGAAGTAGGACGGAAGGGCAGAGAGGGGCTGAGTCTGAACCATAGACGTCCCCTTCCTCCTGGGGATCCCAGAGCAGGGACTAGGAAGAGGCCCCAAAGGCACAGCTTCTGGCTGGTCCTGATAAGGGTGACCATATCATTTATTGTTCCAACTAAAAAGTCTCCTTACTTACACGGGACCTTTGGCCTAGAGGGGATTTCCACTTCAGGGATGGGAAAACAGCCTCAAGCCCCATGTGGTACCCCGGGAAACCCCACGGACTCAGAAGTAGGGACGTGCGAAAGTGAGGACGGCTCCCCTCCCAAACTCCGTCCATCCACATTCTCCCCAGGGCCCCAGGACTGGGTGGAGGTGAACGCCAAGAGAGGGACTGCCGCGGGGGCAGCGGGCGGGGTGCACGACTTACCCGGGCACGCCGTGGACGGAGTGAGGCTCGAAGTGGTACCTGCCGTCCTGGTGTCTCATGTCAGCCGGCAAGGGCACGTGGAACGAGGGCAGGAGGTGCTGCGGCCCTGCGGAGGGGCAGGGAGAGAGAGACAGGACTTCAAAACACTTTCTCCCTCCCTCTTAAAGCGCTTTCAAAGGGCTCTGAAAGCCGAACGCATCTCAGAGCCCGGGACACAGGGCTCCACGGTGCCCAGGCCACGGAGGGGATGAATAAATAATCAAAGTCATCCCGAGGACTCCTACATCTTCCACATGAAAGAGCCCCGACCGCGCTCTTGACACAGACAAGCAGCCAGGCGCTCTTTGAACTTGGGGAGATTACAGGCAGGGCCGCGGGAACCAGCCTCAGCGCGCAAATTTGGGCCGACAAGCCGCTGCCCGGCCTGGGTGGCATGGGGCCCCTGCAGTCCAGGGGATGGTGTCCCGAGGCCGCCGCTCGGGCAGGCTGGAAACACTCACCTGGGAGTCTCTGCTGTGGCTGGCCCCACTCCCCCTGCTGCGGCTGGCTTCAGCAGGACCCGAGCCCACCCAGCCACCCGCTCGGGCTCATGGGCAGCGTAAAGCGGGCACCCCACGTGGAGCCACGCATTCTCCGGCTCTGCCCACCACGTGCGGGCTGGACGATGAGTCCTCCAGGAGGGGAAGTGAGCGCGGTATCGTCAGCTGCCAGAGGTGAGCCAGCCTCATGCCTGCACTTGGCCTGCTCCCAACAGATCATCATGATAATTGTCAGATGCTCTTTGCTTATTAACAGAAAACTCCTGGGTACCCTGGAGGCAAACGTAATTATGGGCTATAGCAAAACAAGGCTCTCTGAAAAGTAGCTAGACTGGGAAAAGTGTTCAGAAGTGGAGGTTTCCCAGACAACTCTGGCTCAGTCTGAGGGCCACAGAAACTGCCTTGGGTCTGAGTTTCTGAATAGTTTCAAGAAATGCGGACGGGTGTGTCTCACGCACGCGCAGGTCGGCGGACCTCCAGGCCCACCGTAATGACCCACCGTAATGACTGAGTAAAAATAACGCTAACGGTTAATGCACAAACAGATTCTGGCACTGTCCTGCAAACGCTGTGGATTCTTGATGGGAGGGAACTTCTCCCCCCAGAAGCTTCAAGTTAATTTTTGCATATTCAATGTGTTCTCCATGATTCCACAAGGCTGACACCCTCCGTGGGGACTGGGGGTAAAGAAAGCCAGTCTTCCAACCCTGATGAAGTCAGTTTGCCAAACCCGGACCTGACAATCTGACTCAGAGAGGAAGTGGGCGAGCAGCCCCGTGATTCTGGGCCTGGGCGCTCACGTCTGGAGTGGGGGGCGGTGGGAACGGCTGCCCTGGACCTCTCTCCAGGCCATGTTCTCCAGGGACACTATGCTGAGCATGCCAGCTGTGACTCGGTGGCCGTCACGGGGTCGGCTGGGTACCCCGGGCACGAGCCCACCACTTACTGGCTGACGGCTCTTAGAAAGTTCCTTTAGCTCTTTTAGCCTCAGCTGGCCCATCCGGAAACGAAGTTCCATAACTACCTAACACGGTTGCTAAGAAGACAAACAGTTCTGCCAGGGAGGTCTTAGTCCAGCGCCTGTGCAGGTAAGACATGCTCCGTAAATGTTATTACTGATGACAACAGATATCCCTAATATGTGGAGCCCGGGGACCCCGTAATCAAGCTGTGAGCACACCACTCACCAGCAGTGGGGCAGGGGCTGAATTGTTCTCTGCTCACTGCAACCCTGGCGAGGGTGGAGGGTGGGACCCCTGGCCACTTACACACTGGGCACCACCAACTGGGGTTTCCTGAATCCTGGGGCAGCCAGCAGGGAAGCGGAATTCACGTTCTGGAATGTTTAAGAAAGGGCTTTCCTTTCTTTTTTTCTTTCCACTTTGGCCAGGCAGACCAGATTACGCTATTGCTATACTATGGAGCGTTGCATTCCCAGGAGGCCCCGAGGCAGTCAGGGGAGGTGCTATTGTGCCCATTTCACAGATGAGACATGGAGGCCCAGGCAATTCAGGGCTTTGTCTGCAAAAGGACAGAAAGAGGAGGAGACGCCAAGGCCCGGCACAGCTGCTGGGTGTTCTCTTGGCCCAGCCCTGATGGGCGCACAGGCAGCCCCTGCCTGGGTCCTCCTGCCCCCACTTTGCTTACGGGTGGAATTTAGCAAACACACACAGCACTGGGCCTGCTGCATGCGCTTGGCAGGTACCAACTTCGGGTCTTTACAGCACAACCAGGAAGGAGCATGCTGGCTGCCGCTAGCACCCAGGTGTTCCCCTCCTCCCAACCCTGCTCCTACCGAGTGATGGAAGGGGTCCTCTAATGCTATCAGAGCCCAGACCCACCCCCCAGCTGTGAGCCAAGAGGTCGTTCTGCTCAGGATTAATGCAACTTCACCAAGGCCCAGAGAGTGTGAAATACAAAGAAAGGAGGTGTGCATGCAGGAAGTTCAGCCACCTCCCATTCAGGAGACGCACAGGAACGAATGGGAGGCTGTCAGGTCTCTGCAAGCGGGAAATGCAGGGGCACTGAGGCTGCCCCATAAGACCATGTATGTATGAGTATATGTGCATGTACAAGTATGTGGGCATGCATGTATGTGTGCATAGGTGTGTTCTTGTGTTTACGTGCATGTGTGTGTTTATGTGTATGTGTGCATATGTGTGCGTTGGGAAGGGGGCCTGGGGCTCCGGGACAGGCATAAGGGACAGCCATCACAGTGTCCTGCTGCAGCTGGGCCCACTTCCTCCTTCCTGCAGGGACCCCACGGTGGAGACAGTGGTGGTTACCAGGGGAAGTGGCTTTCTCCTTTCTAAGTTGGCTGCAGGCCAGGCTCTCCCACTGCCCCGGTTGCCCTCCAGGCTGCCAACCCCTTGGCCTCCGACCCAGGGAATATGCAGACTGCAGTGGCCCTGGCTATGCCCTGCATCCTCACCTCACCCTGCGAATCCCAGGAGGCGCCCGGCACGCGCGTTGACTCTTCCTGCCCTGGCGCTCACTGGGTCAGGTCAGCTGGCAGCTCGTGCCACCGTGGTTGGGGGGGAGGTACAGCCGGCGCTCAGGCTCAGGACCTGCTGCCCCTGGTGCTTTGCTCATGGTGCCTCATTTAGTTTTACCAGCAAACTTGTTCCTATCCTTGTTTTCCAGGATAGAAAATCAAGGCTCAGAGATGTATTACTCGACTTCTAGGAGAGCAGTGACAGGCAGTGTGTGATTGATAAATTAACTATGTCTCCCCCACCAATGGGGGGGGACCACCCTGCGGTTCCCCAGGAGCTTCCATGGAGCCCAGCCCCATCTGACACACAGGGGCTCTAGGCGAATGGGAGCACATAGCACCCAGCATTTGTCCCAGGATAATCAGCGGTGACTAAGTGCAGCTAGAGGGTGGAAGACTGAGGGATTCAAGCCCATTCCTGATGCCCCAGGCACCTATCCCCATCCTCAGAAAGAAGGTCTAATCCACTCACATCAGCAGGGAGGAGTCACTTTAAGAATTTATCCATCCATCCATCCATGCATCCATCCATCTAGCCACCCACCATCCACCTATCCATCCATCCATCCATCCATCCATCTAACTGGTATCAAATGCTTGTTATGTAGCAGGCACTGTCCGAGGCCCTGGGAATAGACTACACCTCTGCTTGTTAAGCTGACTTACCCCCTAGTGACAGGTGACAGATGGTGAACAAACCCAGCAAGTCCATTTGCAACATGACATCGGAAAGTGACAAAGCTAAGAAGGAAAAGCAAGCAGGGGGACGGGCAGAGTGGAGACTTGGGCTAAGTGAAGAGTAGGTTGAGGCTCTTGGAGGAAAAGGCACACGGGGCAGAGGGGACAGCAGGTGTAAAGGCCCCAGGTGGGAAAGAACATCATGATTCCAGCTGGAAGGCTCACTGGCTGGAGCAGAGTGATGGAGGTGGGGAGTGACAAGAGAGGAGGTCCTGGAAGACTGAGGGGGCCATGAGAAGGAGTTTGGAATTTTTCTCTGAGCAACTTAGGGAGCTCCTGGAGGGTCCTGAGCTGGGAGTCAGCTGACCAGATGAAACATTTTCAAAGGGCCATGGTAAGGTCAGGCGGTGTGGGACAGGGATGTACATCAGCTGGGAGGCGCGGACCCAGATCCCAGGCTGGCTTGGGGCAGCGTGTGACTGTGGGAAACTCACAGCGGCGCTCTGGGGCTTGCATCACCCACGTGCAACCCCGGGGACTGGATGAGCTCTCAGTTCCCTTTCTACAGGGGCGGCTCTGCTGTCTGTGAGTGGCCACCCACTCCCGAGGAAAGGCCCAAGCTTGCTCCAGCTGGGTACATCCTCGGGCAGCACAAAGGTCGTGAGCAGAGGCTCCAGGTGCAGGTTCCTCTTCTTCCTCATGGCGGGGTCTGGGTAACTTGCTGACCCAAAGGTACATCTAAGCCCACTCCCATCCCACTCACCCGAGCCCACTGGACGTGGGACAACACCCCCATCCCCACTGTCTCAGGGGACTGACTTTTCCCCCAACGCAAACTGAGGGCCAAAGGTGGACCCGGCTCAGCTGAGGTCCCAGATGATCCCCTCATGGAAACTTCCAGAGGCAAATGCTCTACTCTGAGCACCTAGGCCAGGCAGGAGAGGAAGGAAATCCCACCTCTAGACTCCTGCAAAAATTCACTGCATACAGACGGAGTCTGTCAGAACCTGCACAGGAAGATGAAGATAAACACAAAGAGCTAGAGCTGCCCTCAAGTGCCATATTGAGCGAGGACTGTCCACACATTGTTTTCATTGAGGGCTTTTTTTTAAAAAAAAAAACAACAAAAAAAAAACACCAGAAACTAAATCATGTCCTTCCGGCGGCGGTGGGGCGGGGGAAACACACCATATGCCATTTCAAAGAAATGACTCTCTTTTCAAGTTTCTGACGAAGAAACTCTATGAGGGGAATTCTCAGTGGCTCGCCCCATCCCCCCGCGGAAAAAAAACGCACATTTGGTTTTGATCCTGCACCGAAAGCCGCACAGCCTGAGAGGCTGAGAATGTTGGAGGGTGGCTTTTTATGAGACCCCAGAAATCTTCTGCGATGAGGTTTCAGTGAGATGCCTTTGCGGCCTCACAGAATGAGCTCGCTGTTTGAGTGAGTCGGACGCCGAAGGGGGCAAGGAAGCCGCCTCCCGAAAGCCGGGCTCCAGTTAACGCTTCGTTCATCATGACTCGGGTGGACCACCAGGGTCAGCAGAGGGTTCAGACAAAGAATCAGGAGAACTGGGTCATTGAAACCTGACTGGGCGGAGGGGCCAGGGAGGGTCCGTGCGGCCGAAATGGTTAGGGGTCTTCCTATTTTAGATACTCTATATTGTTTAGATTTTTCTTTCTTTTTCTTTCTTTCTTTTTTTTTTTAAGATTTATTTATTTATTTATTTATCGCCCCCTTGCTGCTTGTGTTTTACTGTGTCCATTCGCTGTGTGTTTCTTCTGTGTCTGCTTATCTCCCCCTTGCTGTGAGGTCCTGCTGCATCAGCCTACCGCGCCGCGCCGGCCGGCCTGCCCTCACAAGGAGGCCCCGGGAAGCGAACCCGGGGCCTCCTATATGGTAAACGGGAGCTCTATCCATTGAGCCACACCCACTTCCCTCTTTCTTTCTTTTTAAAAGAGTTTCCTACACACCATCCTCCTGCATGAGGCTGAACCCAGGCTTCTGGTCACAGGTGCCACCCAAGATCAAGTGTGCTTGCATTACTTTCTTTTTGTGTGTGTGTGTGTGGAATGATTGTTCATTTTATTATTCTTGAGGTATCCAAGCCAAGGAAGAAATGCTTACGGTAAAATAGTTTTCATCATTCTACAGCCATTTATGTAAATTCAGTCCTTCCACTTCCAAAAGTTTATTTCTACCTTATGTAAAATACTATATATTTAACCTTAATTTTTGACCAAGAGAAAAGTTATTGTTTAAAATAGTAAAACATATCTTGGTCACATGTCCATAATTATATAATTTATCAGTTTACTTAGTAAGAGTTGTATAGGATGTGTGTTGATTTCATAATAGTTATCAGCCCTGATTATTCGTAATGGATTTTTGAGTTCGAATGATTAGGAGATCATATTTATTTCTAAGTTTTCATTTCAAATCCCTTTTAAAGCCTTTGTATTTTTCTTTCTACTTTTTAGATGAATCAGAGACCAGAAATGAATGGAATGCTATCTTGAACCAAAAAAATCTGTTATAACCTTTATTATCAAATACTGCTTAAATGAAAATTTTTAAAAAAGCCCAAAACTCCAACAGATAATTATCCGATACAGACATTAGTGAATATGTCACTCAATTCAAGTCGACCTTCCTCATCAGAGGTAAGATAATCTTTTTATACTAAAACATAAAAAAATTGTGCTTATCATTGTTTTTGAAACATTTTTATGAAACAAAAAATATGAATTGTGTGAAGTATTAGATGTTAACTCTCCCATGATCTCAATATCATGTATCCCATTATCTGAGTTGCAGTCCCTGTGTCTCCGGCTCACTTCCTCCATCCCTGCTGTATTGGCAGCTCCAATGCA
>JAQZBX010061058.1:0-17178 GCA_029593785.1 Cabassous unicinctus
CAAAATCCCAACAGCTTACTTTACAGGGTTGGGGAAGACAATTGCCAAATTCATCTGGAAGAGTAAGTAAGTGCACCCGAATAGCCAAAAGCATTCTAAAAAAGAAGAGCGATGTGGGAGGAACTTCACTGCTTGACCTTGAAACATATTACAAAACTACAGCGGTCAAAACAGCATGGTACTGGCATAAAGACAGACACATGGATCAGTGGAATAGAATTGAGAACCCAGAAATAAACCCTCACCTATATAGTCAACTAGTTTTTGACAAACCTACCAAGTTAATATTAACGGGACAAAACAGTCTCTTCAACAAATGGTGCTGGGACAACTGGATATCTACAACCAAAAGAATGAAAGAGGACCCCTATCTCACTCCCTATACAAGAATCAACTCAAAATGAATCAAAGACCTAAATATAAAAGCCAGGACCATAAAACTACTAGAAGAAAATGTAGGGAAACATCTTCAAGACCTTGTAGTAGGTGGTGGTTTCTTGGTCCTTACACCCAAAGCACGTGCAACAAAAGAAAAAATAGATAAATGAGACCTCCTCAAAATTAAACACTTTCGCACCACCCAGGACTTTGTCAAAAGGGTGAGAAGGCAGCTGACTCAATGGGAGAAAATATTTGGAAATCACATGTCAGATAAGGATTTAATATCTATGATATATAAAGAGATGTTACAACTCAGCAATAAAAAGACAAACTACCCAATTAAAAAATGGGTAAAAACTTGAATAGATATTTGTCCAAAGAATAAATACAAATGACAAAAAAATACATGAAGAAATCCTCAACATCACTCATGATTAGAAAAATGCAAATCAAAACTACAATGAGATATCATTTCACACCTATCAGATTGGCCACTATTAAAAAGACAGAGAACTACAAGTGTTGGAGAGGATGCAGAGAGACAGGAACACTTCTTCACTGTTGGTGGGAATGTATAATGGTATAGCCACTGTGGAGGACTGTTTGGCAGTTCCTAAAGAAGTTGAATATAGACTTGCCACGTGACCTGGCAATAGCACTACTAGGTATATACCCAGAAGAACTGAGAGCAGTGACATGAACAGACATCTGCACACCGATGTTCACAGTGACATTATTCACAATAGCCAAAAGCTGGAAACAACCCAGGTGTCCATCAACAGCTGAATGGATAAACAAACTGTGGTCTGTTCACACGATGGAAAATTATGCAGCTGTAAGAAGAAACAAAGTCGTAAAGTATATGACAACATGGATGAGCCTGGAAGACATTATGTTGAGCAAAGTAAGCCAGACACAGAAGGACAAATACTGTATGATCGTGTTACTATGAACCAAATATATTGTGTAACATATTGTATGATTCAAAAAAAATTATATGTATCCAGTACATTTAATTGAGAAATGTATGCTTTTATTCAACTGTGTTTTCTTTTTAGTTTTTAATTGTTTATATTTTCAACTATTAAATGTACGATATAAAGTTAAAAAAACAAAAACAAGAACAATACAAGGGAATGAACCGCTGACAAATGCAACACCACAGCTGATTCTCAAAATGTGTCTCTCAGATCATTGTCAATACCATCACTCAGCAGTTTGTTAGAAATCCAGAATCTCAGATCCTACCCCAGATCTGCTAAACCAGAATCTGAATTTAAATGAGATTCCAAGTGAGTTTGTGCACATTAAAGTCTTGGAAGCACTGATTTCATATATTTCTATTATTATTTTTAGCTGTTTATCATATTATCTCTAAGAAGAATCCAACAATTATAATTAAGCCTGAAGAGTTCTGATCCCAGTGTGGTTAAATGACTTTCCTCCTGTCAGCAAACTGAGAAACGGCAGTGCAGCTATGGACAGTCTTAGTAGATGTGCCTCTAGCCTTTTAAAAAAAATAGCTTCATATATTATTATTGTTGTTGTTATTGTTATTATTTACAGCAGCCACACCACTCTCTCAAGTGCTTATTTTGTGCCATATATTATCATTTTTAATTCTCCTAATAATCACTTGAGATAGGCCAGTTACCCCTTTAATCAGGGAAATCATGTGACCTGCCCAAGGGGGTTGGCTCAGACTCCAAGGCCCACACCCTTAACACGTGGTCCCTTCAGCATGAACCCACTTCCTCAACAGAACAGTTCACGCCTCCTCGGCTATTAACTCAACCATGTGTGGAATCATAGTAACCATTATCTCCTAGCATAACAAGATCAAAATGCCTATCTTTTAATTACAAATGGAGTCTTAATCCTTTAAATAAGTGGGGGAGAGGGGAATCCCTCAAATTATCAGTTCACTGAGTCTGCTGTAACTTAAGAGGAAGAGACCCAAGAATTGCTCCGTAAGATACAATGATGGTAATGAGATCATCATCTTTTCAGGATTTTGCCTCCTTGGTTTTAAAAGCAGAGTTGCCATTTGGGACTCTCTGTATTTGATTTTGATTTGAACAGGTCAAGCTAATAGCCCTAGTGGTTCTGGTTGGGACTAAATTGTTCTTGGCACTTAGTGATGCCTGTCTGCTTATTCACAAACCAGTACACCCACCCAGAGAAAAGCAGGTTTCTGACTGCTCTGGTGCAAGTTTGGCACTTGTTACCTTTGGGAAATGGGGGGAAGAAATAATGATGCATTAAGAGATAATGGGGGAAGCGGATGTGGCTCAAGCGATTGGGCTCCTGTCTACCACATGGGAGGTCCCTAGTTCGGTTCCCAGTGCTTCCTAAAGAAGAAGAGCAAGACAGCGAGCTGAGAGATGGGCTGTTGTGGCAAGCTGATGCAATAAGATGATGCAAAAAGAGACACAAGAAGAAAAACATAATGAGAGACACAACAAAGCAGGGAAAGGAGGTGGCTCGAGCCATTAGGTGCCTCCCTCCCACATCGGAGGCCCCGGGTTCAGTTTCTTTCCTTCTAAAGAAACAAGGAAGATGAACAGACACAGCAAGTGCAAACAACAAGGGGGTGGGGAGAAATAAATAAATAAAATAAATCTTTAAAAAAAAGAGAGATAATGGCAGACAGCAATAATGGCAGCAGACTAACAACATTTCTACCATAATACAAGAAATCCATCTGTGCTATCTGATTTATGAACTAGACAATGGGCTATGGGTTAAAATCAGAGTACGAAAGCTTAAGAAGAGCTATTTTTATACAGAAAATTTTTTCTAAAAGGAAAAAAGGAAGACATTTTCTTTCAGAAAAAGTGTGAGCTCCCTCTGACCACAGGAAAGCGAGTCTTTCCCCTCACCTCTTCCTGGGCTGATGGCTGTGAGGGGAGGCTTCAGGTCACTCATTTTCTCATGCCTCTGTTTTTGAGATGCCATTTCCAGTTCCTTTTTTGCTAGGAGCTTGCCAGAGGGGTAGAACAGGCCAACAGTCTGTGTGCCTATATCCTTCTTCATTCTAGCATCAGATTTGGCCAAAGGACCACTTAGGGACTGCCAGGCAGATCGAGGCTAGGAGTGAGGCAGAAAACATAAAAAATCAGAATATAATTAAATTAATCCTCTATTTTTCTTATAGAAAACAATTCTAATCAGAATTGCTACAGAAAACTGTTACATTGAATGAAAAAGGAGTTTTTGAGCCCTTGTCTTGTTTTCCTTGCCTGTCTTTTCCAACAACTCTCAGCCTGATCCAACTCTCAGCCAGCCCCATTCCCTTGGCCATTTACTGTCTCAAAATCAACAAATCAGCTGATGTTCCCTGTCCTGACGGAGGCCTCTCTGCTCTGCCATCCAATGGAGCATAGACTTCATTACCCTTCCAGACTCATCTACCAAGTACCAATATTTTCCCTGAGGCACTCTCTGGCATCTGGACCTGGGCACCTGCCAGGGTCACCACGTAAGGTAGTGCAGGTTGTGTACTGCACAGGGCATCACATTTTATTTTTTTAGGAGGTAGTGGGGATTGAACCCAGGTGCTCAACCACTGATCTACATCCGCTCCCCAATGAGAGTTGGTTTTTCGTTTATTTGTTTTGTTTTTAGGAGGTACTGGGGATTAAACCCAGGACCTCATAAATGGAAAGCAGGTGCTCAACGACTTGAGCTAATCCACTCCCAGGGCACCACATCTTAAGGGGCACTGTTCACATAGTAGATATCGTATATTTACATACTTATTAGGACCATTTTTTGGTAGATGGGAGAAAAAATCTTTCCGTTGAAATTAATTTATTAGAACTGATTTCCAACAAATGGAGTGAAATGTCTTGAGGAAAGAGCAGCCTCGTCTATTTGCACAAAGTTGCCATATGGGCTAATGACAGTCCCAGGATTTATAAATCTTTCAATCTGGACTGAGACGGCCATGAACTTCCTAAAAAAGTCTGCAAAACGCTGAGAGCATGTGAATTCTCTCTAATCATTATCAACCTTCAAATTGTTATGAAGAAGCGATAAGAAAAAACCTAGAGGAGTGGGTATAGCTCAGTGGTTGAGTGCCTGCTTTGCATGTACAAGGTCCTGGGTTCAATCCCTGGTACCTCCTAAAAAAAAAAAAAAGAAGAAACCTAAAATGTTTTTATCTAGCTTAGAGAAGTTCATAAAATAGTAACATGTTATGCTAACAAGAAGCCAGTCAGCTGTTAAGTGCTTCTGAAAATAACCTTGTGAGATTTTCTTCAAACTACTATTATAAGTAGGAAAAGCAATCTTATATGACAGAGTTAAGTCTTTCTAAAATATAAAAAAGCGGGAGGGGAAGGTTGTGGTTTTTGTTTTTTTTTTTCAAGATTAATTTATTTATTTCTCCCCAACCCCTCATTGTTTGCACTTGCTGTGTTTGTTCACTGTGTGCTCACCTTTCTTTTAGGAGGCATGGGGAACCAAACCTGGGACCTCCCATGTGGGAGGGAGGCGCCTAATCACTCGAGCCACCTCCATTCCCTAGGGAGAGGTTTTGATATGCTACATAAGAAACTCAAGATAAGAGAACTATATTCTATTCCATATATCGTAAATCCATTTCTCCCTAGTGGCATTTTGTTCATTGCCTTGCTAATGAAATTAGACCTCAGTCTATGACAAATAAATGTATATTCAGATCTTTGATTTCTAAGGAAATAATCTGGGTGTTTAAAACCTAAGTTGAATGCTTGTTTGGAAAAAACTTTAAAAAATAATAATAGCAAAATAGATTGTGTTTATTTTCACACCAAAAGTGGAAGTTCTAAATGTTTGGGCTGTTTTTTCCCATGGAAACCCAAGTGCTGAGTTGATCCACAGGGCACAGCAAATCAGCTCAGGTCACATCCTCTTCCAGGGCACCAGTTCTACCTCAGTGGAGGCCTCACCTCAGAGAAAGGGCAAGGTTCTCCAGCAGCTAGAGCCATGCTGTTGTCCAAGGTTAGTCTTGCCATGGAGTCCACATAAATACCACAGGAGCCACAGAATCGGGCAGACCGGTAATTGCTGGCTCCACATTTAGGGCAAACAGAGCAGCTAGCAGGAATGCCAGGCTAGAGAACAAAAAATATTTTATATGTTCATGAATAATAATAATTTCCCTATATAATTTATTACTTTACCAGATTATCCCTAACCATCAAAATAACATATGTCCTTACCTTCTAACCCAGCAATCCCACCTTCTAGAATTGATCCTACAGATGGACAAGTACACAAAGAAGTATAGTTAAAACCATTCCCTGCAGCATTGTTTTTAGAAGGAATAACTTGGGGAAAAAACCTAAAAGTCCAGCAATAGGGGATGACCTAATTATATCATGGTACATTCAGACAATGGAACATTATGAAGCCACTGAAAAGAATGAGATTTCTAACAAGATATATTGCTAGGTGAAAAGAATTAGACCAATGTTGAGAATAAGCTATGCTAGAATATGCAATCAGTTTACTTATAATGCATTGAATATCTGAAAGAACACTGCAGAAAGTGTGTAACAGTGCTTCTGGAAAGGGTATCTATGGGACTAGGATGAGAAAGGAGACTAACCTTCACTATAAGCCCTGAAATATGTATTGTTTGCATGCAATATTTATTCTGATAAATAAATATGTAAATAATTTTGAGTGTTTCTTTTAAAAGGTAGGTAAACAGCATGCATAAAAGAAGAAATGCAAATAGTGAATAAATGTGTAAAATAGTTCAACCTCAAAGAAATGCAAATCAAAGTAGCAATGAAAAAACCATTCTCAAGGTAAAAGGATTTAATAAGCTCTGTCTCCAGATTCTTAGATAAATTAAGTGTCACTACCAAAAATCCCAAGTGATTTCTGCAAGTCCACCAAAGAAGGGGACCTTGGATCTCTCTAGCACAGTGGTGAGGTACTTGGACCAAGGAAGCTTAGTTTTAAGATACCCACCGTGGTTCCACACCAGTCGCAGAAGCAGGCCTCTGGCCGAGTCCGCTGACCACATTTGGAGCAGGGGAGGGGCTCCCCTTTCTGAGTGGATGGAGAAGGGGCTTTACTTCCCATCAACTAGTGAAAAAACAGCATTTACAGGCAGGATGAGTACCCTATTTTCCAAACCCCCCCAAACCACTTTAAAAGAAAAGAGGACCCCAAATAAATGCAAGCCCTGGCATACAGTATTTTTTGCCCAAAGGAGTAAGATTATGATGGGCTTCATCAATTAATACATTAGATGAAATTGGTCCTTCACACACTGATATTCCTCAGCATCTGTAACACAAAAGGAAGGAAGGGTCCTATGAATTTAATAAAAACATTAACTAATAAAGAAGGGATGTAAAGAGCGCTGAGCTACCTAAGGCTTATCTCCTTTCTCTTTGGGTTCTCGTTTCTCTATGGAAATGTGAGTTTATTTTCTATTTCTAACATATGAAAATAATTATTTTATTTTGGGGAGGGAGCTAGAATTTCTGAGACTTTGTCAGGCAGACCTGGATTACAATCTTTGCTCCTGCCACTTACTCCTGTTGGCTAGTAAGAGAGTTTCTTGTCTCTCGAGTGCAGCTGATAGGAGAGTCACGGCTACCTGCTCACCTACCAGGTGCAGGCGCTGTTCTGTGAGGTGGGTATCACTGCCATCCCCATCTTACAGAGGAGAGAAGGTGGAGCAACAGAGAGGAGAAATTCCACCAGTGGCTGATGCAAGATTTGAATCCAGGCCATCTGACTCCAAAGCCTGACTTTTATCTATGACTCCACTCAGCCTCTCCAATTCAACAGCTTTCTCACAGGCCTGTTGGGGGGAGTGGGGGCAGTTTCAGATGATTGACAGAAATGAAGTATGTTGGAATGCTTAGCCCAAGTTAAGATCCGTATGTCCACTTCTTCCCTTCCATCTTGCTTGTCACTAGATCCTGATTTGAGTGAAAGGACTATAATTTCACTTTTTTTCCCTACTAGTCCAGTACCTGGCCCCTTAACATATGAGAGTCATTCAAATAGTTATTGAATCAATGAGTCAATTAATGAATAAATACAGGAGTGTATGGCTATATATTTTATGTATAAAACTAAGAATGTTTACCCTTGGAAAAACATTTTCTGAGAATTTTTCCTCAAAGATGGATATTTTAAGTAACATTATTTGCCTACCTGTATCCTGTTTTACTTCAAGACCTGCTCTGTTATCCTAAAACAAATACATCTCCAGAAAGAGACATCAGCTCCAAACATCCACAGATACCCAAGAAGAAAATCCCTCTTTGTGTACCCTTACCTTCACCCCATTTCTGTGCAATTAGGATACCCCTTGGGATAAAGCAAAGGAGAAATCCTTTGCAAACTTTGATTCAGACCTTATATTTCACTTTCTCTTACTGTTAAAATAGAGATTTTTGTTTGTTTGGTTGGTTGATTTTTTACTTTTTATTTGGAAATACTTTCAAACTTGCAGGATAGTTACAAAAATAATACAAAGCCCATGCAGAGAACTCCGACAGACTCCTACTCCACCCCAACCCAGATACACAGATCCACTAATTTTAACATTTTGCTATGTGTGTGTCATTCTACTATCTAGCTAGCTAGTTATCCATTTTCTGAACACTTGAGTGTAGGTTATATACATCATGCTCCTTGAGCACTTAATACTGGCCATATACATTTCCTAAGAACAAAAATATTTATGTTGTGACCACCTTAAGTGCAGTTATCAAGTTCAAGAAATGTAACATTGATATAAATTTACAATATGTATTCCAATTTTTTCATATGTTCCAATAATGTCTCTGAGTCTTTACTCCTCCCTTGCTAGATTCCATCCAGGATTATGTATTGCATTTAATTATCATTGTCTCTTTAGTTGCTCTTTCTTTTCTTTTTTTTTTAAGTTATGGGAACATATATACAACATAAACTTGCCCATCTCAACCATTCCCAAGCATATCATTCAGTGGGCTTAATCACATTCACAATATTTTGGTACCCTCAAAATATTATTAAATTACTAAAACTTTCCTATCTCCCTAAACAGAAACTCTACATCCATTATGCATTAAATCCTCCTTCCCCCTTCCCTGTGCCCCTGGCAACCTGTACTTCACTTTCTGTCTCTGAGCTTGTATATTTTCCAGTATTTTCTTTGTGATTACTATGGGGCTTAAATTTAACATCCTAAATCTATACCAATCTCGTTTGTTTTGATATCAAATAAACTTCAATGAAATACACAAACTATGTTCTTATACCCCTCCGTTCCTCCACCTTTATGTAGTTCTTGTCACAAATTACATGTTTATATGAGTCCAGACCCACTGATTTATCATTACATTTTATGCATTTGCCTTTTAGATTGAGTAGAAAGTAGTTACAAATCAAAAATCCAACTGTACTGGAATTTACATTTACCCATATCATTATACCTATAAAATTCTGAAAGAAAATACCTGTCAATACAAAATTATATATACATCAAAAATATCCCTTGAAAATGAAAGTGAAATAAAGACATTTCAGATAAAAGAAAACTAAGAGACTTCACACCAGCAGACCTGTACTGTAAGAATTGATAAAGGGAGTTCTTCTGTTTGAAGGGAAATGATACCAAAGAGAAGGGAAATGATACCAAAGAGATACTTGGATCCTCAGAAAATAATGAAGTATCAGAAATGGTTGGTAAATAACTGTATAAATGCAAGTATAAATGCAAAAGGCTAGTTTTTATCTTTTTGTTTTTTTCCTCTTAATTTCTTTATAAACCATACAACTGTTTAAAGCAGAAATTAAAACATTGTCTTGTTCAGTTTGTAATATACATAGGTGTAAAAACATGTAACAACTATAACTTAAAGGATGGGGGAGAGGGATATAAACCTATATGGTTGCAAGATGTTTATATTTTATCTGATGTGATACAGTAATAACTAAATAGATTGTAAAAAGTTAAAGATGTATATTGAAATCACTAGGACAAACATTAAAAAATAATGCAAAGAAGTACAGCTAGAAAGACAATAGGAAAATTAAAATGGAATTCTAAAAAGTATTTGAATACCCCAAAAAAGGCAGGAAAGGAGAACGAGAGGAAACAAAATAGATGGGAAAAGTATAAATTGAATATTAAAATGGTAGATCAAAATTCAGCCTATCGGCAGCCAACTCAATGGGAGAAAATATGTGGAAATCACGTATCTGATAAGGGTTTAATATCCATGATATATAAAGAGATTCTACAACTCAACAATAAAAAGACAAATGACCCAATTAAAAAAGGGGCAAAATAGGCATTTGTCCAAAGAAGAAATACAAATGGAAAAAAAAAAAAAAAATCCACAGAAAAAAGTGTTCAACATCACCAGCAATTAGGGAAACGCAAATCAAAACTACAATGAGATATCGTTTCACACCTATTAGATTGGACATTATTAAAAAGAAGGACAACTACAAGTATTGGAGAGGCTGTGGAGAGATAGCAACGCTTATTCACTGTTGGTGGGAATGTAGAATGGTATAGCCACTGTGGAGGACTGTTTGGCAGTTCCTAAGTAAGTTGAATATAGATCTACAATATGACCCTGCAATACCATGACTAGGTATTTACCCAGAAAAACTGAGAGCAGAGACACGAACAGACATCTGCATATCAATGTTCATAGCAATGTTATTTACAATTGCCAAAAGATGGAAACAATCCACGTGTCCATCAACTGATGAATGGATAAACAAACTGGTGTATACACATGATGGAATATTATGCTGCTGTAAGAAGAAATGAAGTCATGAAACATGACCACATGGATGAACCTGGAGGACATTATATTGAGTGAAGCAAGCCAGACACAAAAGTATAAATACTATATGATTGTGCTATTATGAACTAAATATATTGTATAAACTCGTGGAGTTAATAATTAGAACATAGGTCACCAGAAAATAGAGTAAGGGTAGAGAATGGAAAGCTGAGGGTTAATCTCTGCAAAACTGATAAAAATGTTGTACATAAATCTTTAGAAATGAATAGAAATGGTGAAAGCACATCACATTGTTTGTAACCAGCAGAGCTACTATATGGGTATGACAGTGGTTGAAAGGGAAAGTCTAAGGACATGCATATTACTAGAAGAAAAGCTAAAAAATGTAACATAGTGAAACTTCATGTGAAATATGAATATGGATAATATTGCATATATAAGACTGTTTTCACAAAATATAAATACAAATAAACTAGAGAGACGGAAACAGAATAGCAGCTATGTATGGCAGGGGAAGCACAGAGAGATTTAGAGGTGATGAGGTTTTTTTGTCTGTCTGTTTTTTATTTATTATTATTATTGGAATAATTAAAATGCTCTACTAATGATTGAAGTTATAAATGCACAACTATGTGATTATACCAAATACCATTGATTGTACATTTTGGGTGGATTTATGCTTTATTAATATGTATCAATAAAATTGATTTGTTAAAAAATTCAGCCTTAGCAATAACATTAAACTTTGATGGACTAAATACTCTAATTTAAAGGTGGAGATTGTCAGAATGGATTTTATAAAAACCTATATGTAAACCATAGACAAGATCCGATTATATAGGCTGAAAGTAAACATATAGAAAAAAATATACCATGTAAAAAATAAGAAGGCTGGAGTGCCTACATCAATATCAGATGAAATAGATTTCAGGAAGAAAGTATTACCAGAGATAAAGAAGGAATTTAATAATAATCAAAGTTTGTCCAGTTTTCCAAGAAATCACTTAGAGATGAGAACAACCTCCCGCAACAGCCCCAAATATATATAATGGCCCAAAAAAAAGCAAGTTTCTTTTTCTTCTACACTGGCTAGTAAATGCCAACTTCTTTTTCACAATGTTAGTTCAGGACAAGGGTCACCTGGAAGTTACTATAAAAGCCTCCTCTTCATCGGAAACATTTTATAAACATAAAACAGATCATCTAAAGTTTAGATTCTAAACTGAACCCAGGTACTGTATTTAAATTGCATGTACTCCCATTCCTTCATTTCAACATTTAAGGCAGGCTGGCAGGAAACCCAAGAAACGGTGGCCACCATGTTCTCAGTTTCAAAAAGCAGCATGACAGCTCCCAAACACTTGCTGACTGTAAGTGAAATGTGAATGGCCCACTTAGCACTGGCTACTGCCAGTCCTACATGCAAAGTCACTGGACAAAACTGTAAGGACTTGCGGATTGTATTGAGCCCCCTTGAAATTAAGACTTTGAAAACATTTTGTATAGATGAATATACAGGTCCTTCTCCACATATGGAAATGTTGCTTTCATTTGCCATGAGAAGTGTTTTTTTTTGTCTATACCTTCCCACTCTCTCCTTCCACCCCAGATATATACTTCTTTCTGTTTATCATCCTTAGCATTGAACAGTCAGGAGCCATTAAATAAAGGAATGGAGTCAGCCTACCTCTTGTGATGAAGGCAGGGCCCCCTCACAGGTGACACAGTATCTCAGGTGAGCAGGATTCCCTGTGCCACAGGCTGGGCAGATTACCTTCTCCTTGAAAACAGAGGAAGAAATATAAGTTCTCTTGAGCAAATCACTGAGCGAAGAAATCATCAGTCTTTCGGCCAATTAGCCAGCTACAGACCTTATTATAACACCCAGACCCTCAAATATTGCGTTTGGTTTAGAATTACACAAAAATAGTGTCAGTCAAATGAACACAGCTTTCAAAAGAAACAAAATCAAAACATACTGAGAAAGAGCATTCATTTTGGCCTTGGGAAGGCAAATTGAAAATGTTGCACAGATTATTTGTGAGTTGTTTTTTTCTCCCCCAATGTAGAAAACTTGAAGTAGGCTTCTTCATTTCATGGTTTGAACAGTTCAAAGAAGCCAAGACCAGCAAAAGCTTATGTAAGTGTTTACAAGTAACCTAGTTTTTGGACTGGGGTTTATCCCCCATGGGACTCTATGTTAAATGTGATTTCAGGTTTGCTCTGTAATTTCTCAGAAAAAAGACTGCCTTAGAAAAGGAAAGGTAAGTGCAATTTTTTGAGTCAGGAACCTGAAATTAAGTTCCAGTACAGAAAGCGGGAGAAAAAAGAAGTGATGGTTAAATAGTCTAACCAGACTTCAGCTATCAGAGGTTTGCTAACATTTGTTTTGTCCCTGGACTAGTTTGTATTATTAGAATACTATCTTTCTCCATTGTCAATGGCCAGTGACATTCAAATATTCCTTTCCACTCCAACAACTAGGTGTCCTGAAACTGAAGCAGAGTGTTCTAAAGCTGGTGCAAATAAAGAGGATGATGCCCAACTCCTGGGGTTTTAGTGCCAGTGTCACTAGGTAGCCCTATGAAGTCTCTCTAACCTTTGCAGGTCTGGTTAACTCCATTTTAGTAGAAGTTCTTCCTAGGACCCTGAGCCAACTGAGGAAATTGAAGTTCCCAGCCCAGAGCACTCCTCAAGTGCAGAGAGGGACTGACTGCTATTCAAAATGGCAGAAATCACAGTCTTGCTCTCCACAGGAACCAGGACACACCCTGGTTCCAGCATTCCTCAAAGTGAATGGAGCACAACCTGCAGTTGTCAGGGCTTTCCTATGAGATTTAGGGCTGCAATCTTCCTGAAGACATTGCCTCAAAAAAGATCTGTTAAAATCCATGGAGAAGTGAAACAAATTTCCTGTCCCTGTGTTTAAAAAAAATACTGGAAGACTTGTAAACCAACTAAAACTGCTGATTTAGCATGTCCAACAGCTTGCTCAACCAGACTTACTTCAAGACCCTGACCTCACAGCTGCCCACAATCCAAAACTAGCATTCATAACTTTGCTCAATCCTTACTCTGCCCAATCCCAACCACTTCCCTGCCTTGAAAGACCTTCTTTAAAATCAACCAGCCCTAGCACTAAACTACTATAAATACTTTTCATTGCCTTCTCCCTTCCAAGATACTACTAAGATTATCAAAGGGGTGGGCTATCTTACTGCCACAGCTCTAATAAACCTGTCTTTCTTGATTAACAGGTTTTTCTAGTGGTCTTTGGGATGCTTTGGGCACCTTGCCAGGCCTGGTTCCCTCTAGAGTCTTACCATGACCCACGGTTAAAAATCACTTGATATCAAGGCTCCAACCCTAAGACTCACAGCTTCCAGCAACCCCAATATGACTAGAGCCCTGGAGATGTACTTCATCTTAGTAGTGAAAGCTCAAAGGAAGCTGAAGCATCTCCTCTAGTAAAGCAGAGTTAATGTCTCCTTGTGAAAGGAGGGAGGCTAAAATTAGTTTTCAACTTTAGAAAATGCAAGAAGATGCATTTACTAAGTAAAATAAACAAGTTACAGAGAAATATAAATAGCATGATCCCATTTTGTTCAAAAAACCCAAATCTAAATGTGTGAATACATATGAGTATGTTTCTGTGCTTCTGAAAAAAATATGTAAAAGGAACACTCACTAAGTTGCTACACTGGTTATTTCAGGAGCTAGAAATGGAGGTGGGGTGGCAAAAGTATACACTTCTTTCTTTGGACATCTTTGGATTATTTCAATTGATACAAATAAGTAGATATTACTTTTTTTAAGAAAAAAAAAATATATATATATATATAAATTCTCTCTGATTCTGAAATATAGGCACCTTTGCCAGAGGGCAAAAGTAAAAACTTCATCTACTGTATCTTCTAATCTTGGTAGTAAAGACATATATATATATATAGGACTTCTGGGAAGATGGTGGACTAGTAAGACAAAGGAATCTCTTCTCCAGAAAAATAACTAGAGGACAGGCTGAAACAGCCTTGAAAAAGATCTTCTAGGGTTTAGGACAGCAGGTGAAGGCTGCATACCACCCAGAGAAGAGAGGGACAAAAGAGGGAAATCACGACGTCAGAACTATGAGTTGGAACCAGCAGCAGCTGCTGCTGCCGACACCCTCCCCCACACTCTTTAGAATTCTCGGGCCTCTAGGCCTGCGACTACAGACAAAGGGGACTCCCGGGATCTACCACTCCAGGCAACAGGAGAGACACGAACACAGCCTAAGGCTGACTCAGGTTCTGACCCGCAAATTTGGGCTGCGGAGCCCCACGGACACTTCCAGGCCAGGTGGGACCACACGGTGGTTTACCATGGGAGCCTGCAAAGGACTCTCCGACCCTCGCAATCTCCCTCTCTTCTAGCCTGGACTAATTGTTGAGAACTCCACAGGAGAGGGGAGAGAGAGCCTGGGGCTGACTTGGCTTTTGTCTTGCAGGTTTGGTCAGCCATGTCCCAAGAGCTCTTCCAGGCTGGGTGGGGCTGCGCCATTGTTTGCCTTGGAGCCTGCAAGGGCCTAAAAGATATACAAACCTCCCAATCTCCTCCTCTACTAACAGGGACTGATTGTTGAGGACTCAGAGGGGAGTGGAAATATTTCCTGGCTGGGAAAAGGGAGGGGGCTGCCAGAGAATACTGGAGAACTGTCTCAGAAAGTTTGAATTACAAGGCTCTTAGCCCCCAGACAGGAAGCTCTATCACATTGATCTGGTCTGTGTCACAACAAATACACTCCAACCAGGCATTGAATTGCGAGCTGCCAAAGAGCGCCATCTCCTGGCAGACCAAGGAAGTGCACATACGAAAATTAAAAATAAGTAGGAGAGGTTTTTCCTGGCTTCTATAGTCTCCCTACCCAAGGCCCTAGTAAGTGACACTACAACCAATTATTGGGTTCAGTGCCCAGTATTGAGCAACCAGCAGGACAATCCTAACAATCCAGGTCGAGCCAAAAATCAAACAGCTGTGGCAACTCACAGACTCCTACCACTAAATCCCTATAAAAGAGAAAGAGATTGAGCATCTGAGAAAACTACATCCTAACCAGATGCCTAAACACCAGCAAAAAATTACAAGCCATACTAAGAAAATAGAAGACATGGCCCAAGAAAAGGAATACATCAAAGTCCCAGAAGAGATGCAGAATTTGAGAGAACTAATCAGCGAGATGAGCACAAATATCCAAAATCAAATTAATGACTTGAAAGGCAATATAGTTAAAGAGATAAATGACATCAAGAAGACATTGAGCGAACACAAAGAAGAATTTGAAATCCTGAACAAAAAAGTATGGAAATGAAAGACACAATAGGTGAGGTCAAAAACACATTTGAGGCATACAACAGCAGACTCGAAATGATAGAAGAAAGAATAAGTGATACCGAAGACAGAGTAGACAAAATTGAAGAGAGAAAAGAACAGAGAGAGAAAAGAATGGAAAAAATTGAGCAGGAGCTCAGAGAGTTGAATGACAACACAAAACGCAACAACATACGTGTCATGGGAGTTCCAGAAGGGGAAGAGAAGGGAAAAGGGGCAGAAAGAGTATTTCAGGAAATAATAGTTGAAAATTTCCCAACTCTCATGAAAGAAATGAACTTACATGTCCAAGAAGCACACCGTACCCCAATCAGAATAAATTCAAATAGACCTATGCCAAGACACATACTACTCAGAATGTCAAATGTCAAAGATAAAGAGAAAATTCTCAGAGCAGCAAGAGAGAAGCAAACGATCACGTACAAGGGACGTCCAGTAAGACTTAGTGCAGATTTCTCTTCAGAAACCATGGAGGCAAGAAGACAGTGGTATGATACAATTAGGAAACTGAAAAAGAAAAACTGCCAGCCGAGAATTCTTTATCCAGCAAAACTGTCATTCAAATCTGAAGGAGAGTATAAAATATTCACAAACAAACAGAAACTAAGAGAGTTTGCAAAATAGAATCCACCTTTGCAGGAAATATTAAAGGAAGCCTTAGAAGCTGAAAGAAAAAGACAGGAGAGAAAGGCTTGGAGGAGAGTATAGAAGAAAGAATAGCAAAAAGGATAACCAAAAGAGTAAAAAAAGAGACAAAAACAAGATGACATATGAAACCAAAGAATAAAATGGAGGAAATAAATAGTGCATTTACAGTAATGTCATTGAATGTGAATGGATTAAACTCCCCAATCAAAAGATACAAGCTGATAGAGTGGATAAAAAAACATAAGCCATCCATATGCTGCTTACAAGAAACTCACCTTAGACCCAGGGATACAAACCGGCTGAAAGTGAAAGGTTGGGAAAAGATACTCCACGTGAATAGTAACCAGAAAAGAGCTGGGGTAGTGTGATGGTTAGGCTAATGTGTCAACTCGGCCAGGTAATTGTGTCCAGGTTCCAGCAAGCAATGGGCTAATTGTAATACAAGAGCATTTACAGACTTCAATCACCAGTGAGTTTACTGCGTGGATGACTGATTACATCTGCATCAATCAGGGAGATCACATCATCAATGGGTGGCGCTTTTATCCAATCAGTTGAATGACTTAAAAGGGGAAGTGATTTCCACATTCAGAGAGAATTTCCCAGCTCGTCGTTGGACAGGCAACTTCTCCCAGAAACTCATCAACGACCTTTCGTCGGACTTTCATCAGAGCCACTGGATTGCAGCCTGCCTGTGGAGCCTGGACTTGTGCATCCCCACGGTCACATGAGAGACTCTTTTAAAATCTCATATTATTGACAGATATCTCCTGTTGATTCTGTGTCCCGAGAGAACCCTGACTAACACAGCTAGCTATACTAATATCAGACAAAACAGGCTTTAAATGCAAAAAAGTTATGAGATACAGAAGGCCATTATATATTAATAAAAGGGACGATCCACCAGGAAGATATAGCAATCATAAATATCCATGCACCTAACCAAGGTGCCCCAAAATATATGAGAGAAACTCTGGCAAAACTGAAGGGAGAAATAGACATTTCTACAATAATC
>JAQZBX010061059.1:0-17177 GCA_029593785.1 Cabassous unicinctus
GGTATATGTGAGGATCTATATCAGAACTCTCAATTCGGTTCCATTGTTCAGTAGGTCTATCCTTGTGGCAATACCATGTGGTTTTGATCACTGTAGCTTTGTAATATGTTTTAAAGTCAGGTAGTGTGATACCTCCAACTTCATTTTTCTTTTTCAATATGTCTTTGGCATTTCGGGGCCTCTTACCTCTCCAAATGTATTTTGCAGTTTGTGTTTCCAGTTCCTTAAAAAATGCTGTGTTGATTTTTATTGGGATTCCATTGAATCTTTAAATTAGTTTGGGTAGGATAGACATCTTGATGATGTTTAGTCTTCCTATTCATGAACAGGGAATATTTTTCTATTTTTTAAAGTCTTCTTTAATTTCCTTTAACAATGTTGTGTAGTTTTCTGTATATAAATCCTTTACATCTTTAGTTAAATTTATTCCTAGGTATTTGATTCTTTTAGTTACTCTTGTAAATGGTATTTTTTTCTTGATTTCCTCCTTACATTGCTCGTTATTGGTGTACAGAAATGCTACTGATTTTTGAGCATTGATCTTGTAGCCTGCAACATTACTGAAGTCATTTATAAGTTCTAGAAGCTTTGCTGTAGATTTCTCAGGGCTTTCTATGTATAGGATCATGTCGTCTGCGAATGATGAAATTTTCACTTCTTCCTTTCCAATATGGATGCCTTTTATGTCTTTTTCTTCCCTCAGTGCTCAGGCAAGTACTTCTAAGACAATGTTAAATAGGAGTAGTGATAGAGGGCATCCTTGTCTTGTTCCCAATCTCAGAAGGAAGGCTTTTAGGATTTCACCTTTGAAAATGATGTTGGCTTTGGGTTTTTCATATATACCCTTTATCATATTCAGAAAGTTTCCTTTTATTCCTATCTTTTGTAGTATTTTTATCAGGAAAGAGTGATGTATTTTGTCGAATGCTTTTTCTGCATGTATAGAGATGATCAAGTGATTTTTTTTCTTTCAATCTGTTTATGTGGTGTATTACATTGATTGATTTTCTTATATTGAAACATCCTTGCATAACCTGGACGAAACCCATTTGGTCATGGTGTATAATCCTTTTGATATGTAGTTGGATGCAATTAGCAAGTATTTTGTTCGAGATTTTAGCATCTAGGTTCATTAGAGATATTGGTCTGTAATTTTTGTTTCTTGTGGTATCTTTGTTTGGTTTTGGTATTAGGTTAATGTTAGCATTGTAGAATGAGTTAGGCAATATTTCTTCTACTTGTACTTTTTGGAAGAGCTTAAGCAGAATTTGTGTTAGCTCTTTCTGGAATGTTTGGTAGAATTCAGCTGTGAAGCCATCTGGTCCTGGGCTCTTCTTAGTTGGGAGGTTTTTGATGACTGAGTCTATCCATTCTGCTACTCTGCTACTCTGTGTCTCTTGATAGGTGAATTTAGTCCATTAACATTCAGTGTTATTACTCGTAATGAATTTCTTACTTCAGGCATATTTCTTTGGGTTAATGTATGTCACATGTTTTGCTTTTGTTTTTTGTCTTGTTAGTTGCTTTTAAGTTCTCCTTCAAATCTCTCTCCCTTGTTTTTTCCTTTCAACTTGTAGAACTTCCTTTATTGTTTCTTGAAGTACTGGTTTCTTATTGACATACTCTCTTAATTTCTCTTTATCTGTGAATATTTTAAACTCTCCATCATTTTTTCATGCCAGTTTTGCTGGGTAGAGAATTCGTGGCTGGATGTTTTTTTCTTTAATATTTTGACTATGTCATAACACTGTCTTCTTGCCTCCATGGTTTCAGATGAGAAATCAGCACTTAATCTTATTGTGCTTCCCTTGTATGTGATGGTTCTTTTTTCTCTTGCTGCCTTGAGTATTTTCTCTTTGTCTTGAGCATTGGACATTTTGAAAGTATATGTCTTGGAGTTGGCCTGTTGGGATTTATACTGTTTGGGTTGCACTTTGCTTCCTGGATCTGTACATCCATCTCTCTCAATAGGGTTGGGAAGTTTTCAGCCATTATTTCCTTCAACACTTCTTCTCTTCCCTTTCCATTCTCTTCTCCTTCTGGGATGCCCATAATGCATATGTTTGAGCATTTTGTGTTGTCAGTTAATTCCCTGAGTCCCTGTTGGATTTTTTCTATCTTTTTGTCTACTTGCTCTACTATCTGTTTGATTTCAGATGTATTGTCTTCCACATCACTAATTCTTTCTTCTGCCTGTTCAAATCTGCTGCTATGTGAATCCAGTGTCTTTTTGGTTTCTTGTATTGTGTCATTGGTCCCCATCATATCCATTATCTTTTCAGGAATGTTTGCAATTTCTTCAGTATGTTCTCCCAGTGTCTTCTTTACATTCTTAATTTCTTTCTTCATTTCTTTAAATTGGTCCATGATATTTGTTTGGAAACTTTGATTAGTTGTTCTATGTTCTGCTTCACTTCCTGGTTTTTAGTTTGTTCATTGGATTGGTCCATATTTTCCTGTTTTTTCAATGTGGTTTGTAAGTTTTTATTGCCCTCTAATCATCATTTTATCTTGATGGATTTATTCAGTTGATTAGCTTCTCTCTCTGCTCTAGAGTTTTATTTAGCTGGTGGTTCTGTGTGTGTGTAAAGTTTTCTCTTTGGTAATTTTTCTTCTTATTTTATTTCCTTGCTTCTTTCTATGTTCCCTTGAAGGCAAAAGTTTAGGGCTGGAGGCATCAAAAGATGTGAGAAAGGAAGAAGGATAATAGTAATATTGATAAAAGTTAGAAGAGTGGCCAAATAAGACTTAATGAAGTGAATATTTAATTCACATAGGCAGTGTAGAGTAATAGGAAAGAAAGTGGAGTACCTACAATGGACTGGGAAACCAAATAGAGGAATATATATATAATGATTTAGAAGGCTAGAATTATGAGGAGGGAGAGAAAGAGTTAAGAAAGGGCTAAACGGAAAGAGTTAATATTAATAAAGAAAGAAAAAAACAAAATAGAAGGAATAGAAATTGATACCTTTGAGTTGTGGGCGAATGGAAAAAAATATAGTATTTAATAGCCACAACAGAAAGCAGAAGGCAGAAAGATGAGGGAGGGATAAGAGATAGTTTTGAATACACAATCAGTATATTAGGAGAATGGGAAATTACTGAAGAATAAGCACAGCAAAGAAGAGAGAAGCTAGGAGCACCTAATTTTAAATAAATGAAAGAAAGAAGAAAGTGGGAAGGAAAGAGGAAAGAAAAGCAAGAGACAACAAATACACAGAGAAAAAGCAAACAACCACACTGGCAAGCAGTCAAACAATGCTAAGGGGGATCAATATTCTCTGGGGTCCCGTGGATCCTCTCAGCCTGCTTGTGTTTATCAAACAATTTCCCCACAGGGTTTTTATATGCAGGTCCTGAATCAGCTTTTGGCTATTAAACTAAATTAAAAAGAATTTATTTTTCATTTATTAAAATGACCATTTTATTTATTTATTTATTTTATTCTATTTTTGGTGTAATACAGGACCAAAAATAAGTCCTTCTCTAGACCACCCCCCTCATGGAGGGGACCTTAACTTGGCTCCTGGAAACTAATCAAGCACATCCCAATTTCTGGATTCCCCAGAGACACAAAAGTCTGATGTTTGTCAGTATAGAATGCTAAAATGGCAGACTCTGCCCTGCTGGATCAGAGCCTCTGCATCACCAGGATTCAGGTAAGTGAGATTTACTCTGCAGATTCGCCTCTCCCCTCAGCCTGGCGCTGTTTCAAGTTGGCTTATCTGCTCCCCAAATTTATGAGGGGGTCCAGGCAACCAGATCGACAGCTAAAATATCCCCTCTCTGCTTTCGTTCAGAACTCTCCCTCTCTTGGAGATTGCCCCTCTTCCCAGCTTCACGGGGCTTGGGGCTTATTCCTGGGCAGCTAGTCAAATCACCTCCCTCTGCAGATTAACCCCTCCCCTCCTCTGGGTGCTGATTCACTGCAGCTGTTTTGTTCGTCTAATTTGCAGGGGGCTTCAGGGAGCTAAATCCCCAGAAAATAAAGCTCTCTTACTGGAGCTTCCCCCTCAGAAAACGCCCCCTCCCACCGGGCCAGGTCATCCAGTTACCGGACGGGAGTCGCGCTTCTAACCGACTTTTTTTTTTCCCCATAAGGGTGGGGTTCAGCCAACTGTGTTAACTGCCACAGGCAGGCTTAAAACTCACGAATCTCTATGGTTCAGTCCACGCCGTCGATCTGCCCAGATAGATTTCCCAAGCTTCTCACTCCACATGCCCACAGCTCAGACCCCCGTGCAGGACTCCATCCACTATCCACCGCGTTCTGGGAGCTGTCCGCAGTTGCCCTCCTAAGCCGACGCCATCTTGTCTCACCCTGTTTCTTCATATTTTAACAAAACATTTTATTTTATATACTGTTTTATTAAAGCCAACCTATGCATGTGAAGTAGAATTTCACTCTGGTTTTGATTTGAGTTCCTTAATGACCAATGACATTGTATATCTTCCCGTGTGCTTGTTTGGCCTTTGTATAACTTTTTTGAAAAACTGTCCTTTCAAATTCTTTACACATTTTTAAAAATGGCTGCTTTATCTTTTGTTGTTGAATTTTAAGACTTCTTTATACAACCTGGATCTAAATCCTTTTCAGATAAATAATTTGCAAGTATTTTCCCATTACATTGGTTCTGTTTTCCCTTTCATGATAATGTTCTTTGATGGTCAAAAATTTTCATTTTTGCAACTTAATTTACATTTTTTTGCTTTTGGTGCTTGTGCTTTTGGGTGTCAAATACAGTCATCCATTGATTACTCTGTGGTCATTAACATTTTCTCTATGATTTTCCACATGTTTTATTGTTATATCTTTTATATTTTGGTCTTTGATTCATTATGAACTAATTTGTTAATGTAAATTAATTTAGGAATTCACCATTTTTTTTGCATATAGTTATTCAGTTGTCTCAACACCTTATATTTCTGTTTTAATTTTCCAAGTTAGACCATTCCTCAAAGTGTTTTGGATCTTTCTTAAATAAGAAATCTTTCTATATTTATGACAATGTTTCTGCATTAGTTCATTATTGGAGTATATATATTTTGTAACACCATCAGATATCATATGATTTTCAAGAAAATGAGGGAGAAAATACACTTTAAATATACTAAAACTTGTACTTTTCTCTTAGAGGCTCAAATACCTGGGGAGAATACAATAACAACAACAAACACAGGTGGGCTAAGAACTATCAGAATTTTGTTAAAATTTATTTACTTCTTTCCTTAGAATCTTTTTGGACAGATCTTTTTTTTTTTCCATAACACACTATCTATGCCAAAGCAAAGCAAAGAGTAAAAATCAAATTTAATTTGCTTTCTGTAAATTTTTCTTCATGATTGAGAATTTTCTCTTATCTTTTTAATTATTTCACTAAGATGGAGAAAACATTAAATATAGAAATTTGTTTTGGTTTTCTTTTTTTTCTTGTTAGAAACAGAGAAGAACTAAAAATTAATTAAATATTTCTCTCCAAAGATTTTGGTGACTAAATATGAAATAATGAAAAAATTGTATGTCTAAAGACGTTACTTTAATTCAGTGGAATTTAACCCACAATCATTTTATGTATCTTCTATTCATGGAAATGCTCTCTTCCATATAGTAGCTTTAATGAATTAATTTGGGTTATATGCAAAGAATATATTTTACCTTAGGCTAATTTGTTCTTATACCATGTTTTTCTTCCTTCTTTAACAATATAACATTATGTAAATCCATTAAAAATAATATTAGAAATTGTTACAATATTTCTGGTTTTTACAATAGCTTTTCTTTATCATATTGTCTATGAGTAATCACATTTAATAAATTCTTTAGTCCTTCCAGTCACATAATCTACGTATCATTTTTATGCTTTATTTTGTACTCTGTATTCTCTGTATTCACTTTTCATCAATTCTTTTCTTAGCTAACTACTATCTATGCATTGAAATATGCCTAGTAAGACACTAAGTATCTCAGGAGGAAGCAAAGCAAATCAAATCCTAACATATCAAATTTTCCAGATTATTTCATGCATATTTGACTACAGCACAGATAACATGAAATGTTTATCACGGTAGAAATGACATATAACAAAAAGATGAATATATTTTTCATGTTGTCAACAGATGACATGGAAAATTATTTGTCTCAAATTTTCTATGCACTGCTGTTTTTGGCTGAGAAAATATAATGAAGACAAGATTGAGAAGATCCCAGTCTTTAACAAAACTAAGAGAAGCAAACATATTGTTTGCTGATATAGAGTGTATTGAGTGTTCCTGTGGCCAATATTAGCTCCACAAACTAAATAAGTCTGGAGAACATGCTCAATTCATAGTATTTAATATTTTAACATACAGTACTGCATGGGTGAACCCCAATTAAGAAGGGTAATGAATGTTTGTGGGGTACATGCTGGAATTAGCTGTCAGAGACCATAAGTGTATCTCCAATCAGAAGCTGGGAGTCATGGAAATTACCCAAATTTGGTGTAACAGAATCAAGACAATTCTTATCCACTCATTGTGGAGTGAATTACTACAACAGTGCATCATGGGAACACAGGTTCAGGGTACAATAGAAACTTTCAGCAATAATCCTTTTATTGAACACAACAAAGAGTCCAGGAGGGGCAAATCTACTTGTCACTGATATAGCTAGAACTGCCATATGATCCAGTAATTCCACTGCTGGGTATATATCCAGAAGAATTGAAAGCAAGGACACAAACAGATACATGCACCCCAATATTCATAGTGGCATTATTCACTACTGACAAAAGTTGGGACAGGGCACAACTGGGCAGACTTCTAGGGAGTGTATAAGTGTTCATCTTGTCATCGTGTGCTCTATCAGTGGGTGGAGACCCACATAATGAGTTGGAAGGCATTGGAATCCCTCCTTGGGAGTCCTACTATGTTCCCAAATAAAGGTGTGAGAGACTTTTGAGAGCATTGGCAATGCCTAAAAGGGGAGGACAGACCAGTAACTCAAGCTTTCAGTGTTGTTGCAAGTAACTGTGAATCTTGTTCTTTAAGGAGTGAAGCCTGGTTGTTGTCATAGGCCCCAAGGGGAGGGGAGAGAGAAATAGAATAGATGGAACATGGGGCATTTTGGAGGCAATGGAAGTGTTTTACATGATCTTGCAATGATAGATGCAGACCATGTTAAATTTCATCAAAATTTATAAAAGTCTATGGCCCAAAATGTAAACCATAATGCAAACCATTGACCATGGTTAGTAGCTATGCTTCAATACTTGTGTATCATTTGTAACACATGAACCATCCACATATAAAATGTTAATAATAGGGGAAAGGGGAAAAGTGGGATGTTGAATCCCTTATGTCCTGTACATGACTTTTCTCTAGCTCATTGGACTCACACAGAACAACTAACAAGGGGATGATGATGGACAATGATCATCTCAAGGAACCAAGAGAGTCTACAACTGCAAGCAAGAGAGTGCCATCCATCTGCCCTATGGGATCAAAGCCCCATCTCAATTAGAGGTGGAATGGACATCACCATCCCAGCATCCTCTGGAATGAACTATGGATTAAAGCAGACTTACTGGTACTCTACTGTAAACTTTTGTGATTCTAGCAATGTAAAAACTTATATCATTGATATGGATGCAGTGGCCACTGGAGGTTCTGAGAGCAGGGAGAGGGAAAAATAGTTGCAATACGGAGGCATTTTCAGGACTTGGGAATTGTCTTGAATGATATTGTAATTACAGATACAGGCCATTTTATGTCTTGCCATAACCTACAAAATATGTGGGAGAGAGTGTAAACTACAATGTAAACTTTAATCCATGCTTAGTGGCAATGCTCCAAAATGTGTTCATCAATTGTAATAAATGTACCACACTAATGAAGGATGTAGTTAATGTGGGAAAATGTAGGAGGTGTAGGGAGCAGGGCATATGGGAATCCCCTATATTTTTTATGTAACATTTATATAATCTAAGTACCATTAATATATATATATATTAATAAAAAGATAAAAAAATAAAAAAAGTGCAGGGAAAGAAGTCCTATAATAGCCTGTCCCTGAGAGTTGCCAGAAACTGCTCCAATATGGGGTCCATAGATGGCAGCTCCTCCTGCCCTAAAGCAGTGACCAATCTTTGCTGTTTGAGTGTGTTTTTTATCTACCTTGATGGGGAGGGAGCCCCAAAACTGAGAATTTCGGTTCTGATAAGTCTCTGGGGCTACTTGTTCCCAGTTTATGGGTTTAAGGTCTGGCTAAGCCTATATTAGCCTTAACATGTCCCCCAGGTTGTGGAATAGCACACAGTAGAAAAGGAGGTTCAGATAGTGGAATTCTGGAGGCTAGCTGCTGAGCTGGGTTTGTGACTTCCCTAAAGACAGAGGTGGGGGCTGGTGAGGCCTAGGAGATGGCCATTTAACAGGTGTCTATGATTTCTCTAACACTCACATTTAATGAGGTACTAGATATTTTCAACTAAATGTCTCTTACTTTTTTCTTAGTTAGGAAGAATTTTTGGTTTCCTTATCCAACTGTGTTGCTCCCTGGAAAAGTAGTATATAATTCATTCTTATCTGCAAATCATCAACGATGTTTCAAAAATTGTCTCCATGCATCTGCTAATTATGGAGGGAACCCTATATATTCCTCAATGAGAAAATATTAGGGAAATTGAAAAATGAACAAAGCAACATAAATGATAATTTATAGTCCCAAGGATACATATGATGCAAAGGCACTCATTTATATGAAGTCAATGATTACATTTATAAAGTAAATTTTATCTTTTCAAAGAACCAACTTTTTAGTCAATGATTTTCTTTATTGCTTTTCCATACTCCCTTTGTGTCTGTTTTTTTGTTTTTGTTTTTTGTTTTTTTTTTAAGTACGAGGTGCCGGGGATTGAACCCAGGACCTCATATGTGGGAAGCCAGCATTCAACCACTAAGCCACATCTGATTCCCTGAGTTGTTTTTTTTGTATGTTTTGCTCATTGTTTTTTTGTTTGTTTGTTTTTTTCAGGAGGCACCAGGAACCAAACCTGGGACCTCCCATGTGTGAGGTGGGAGCTCAACCACTTGAGCCACATCAGCTCCACATTTATCTTTTTTCTAATCTTTGTTATTTCTTTTCTTCTGCTGGCATTGGATTTACTTTGTTCTAAATTTTTTTCTATGTTTCATGAGATGTAAATTTAGGTTGTTCTTTGGCAATCTTTCTTCTTTTTAAATTTTTTTTTTTTATTTGAGAAATTGTGGATTAACAAACAATCATGTATACCATACAGGATTCCCATACATCACCCACCAGCAACACCTTACATGGCTGTGATACATTTGTTACAAAATAACAAATGGAGGGAATAATTTATCACATTTGATGAAAAAATAATGTCATAATATTACTGCTATCTATAATCCATAGCTTATATTTGGTGTATTTTTCCCATAAACCATTCTATTATTAACACCATGTTTTAGTATTATATATCTGTTATGGTTCATGATGGAATGCTCTAATATTTGTACTGTGAACCACAGTCCATCATTCACCATGGGGTTTGCCATATTATATGGTCTTCTGCCTTATGCAGTTTGCAGCAATTTGAAATTATATAATGAACCTCAAAAAGAGAAAGATTATGGTTGTGAACTAATCCATTCCTGTGGGGATAGTACCCTATGATTGCATTAAGTTCAGCTGATGGGGCCTTTGATTAGATTGCATGATGAGATCACTTTATGGCTAAGAACTATCTTTGATTGTACTATGTCAGTGAAGCATTACTCAGGCTGAGTATCTACCCTATTGCTGGGTTGTTATAAATGAAGGTACACAAAGAGAGACACAGAGGAAAAGAAGGCACCATATTTGATTGTGCAATGTGAGAGAAAAGACTCCAGTTTTGTCCACAGCTGAGCTGCAAAGAGAGAAGCCCCCAAAAGGCTCAGAGAGCTGAGGCTAAGGGAGAGATGTGCCATATGCCTGACAGATTGAAGCTGTACTCAGGAAGAAAGTTGAGCAGCTGAGACTGATAGAGGAGGCCAGGAGAAAGACAAGCCCTATGCCTAGTTGTTCACAGCTGAGCTCCAGGAGATGGTAGATTTTGTAGGGGAAGGCAGAGACACTGGCAGATATCAGTGGCCACTGCGCTTCACTATGTCTCCAGGTTCATCCGTAGATGACTTTGGTGAGAAAGCACCTCTGATGGTGCCTGGATTTGGACATTTCATGGCCTTAGAACTATAAGCTTTTACCCCCAATAAATCCCCTTTATAAAAGCCAGCACATTTCTGGTACATCAGCAGACTTTTGGCAAACTAAAACACAATCCATACAAAGTATATACTCAGTGGCTCTCAATTTCATCATAGAGTTGTGCTGTCATTAGTTCACTCCATTTCAGAATGTTCTCATTACTCCAAAAGGAAAAATACCATACCCCCATTATTGACTGTTTGTGTTGATACAGTACTTTCTTTGTCATTGCTGTAAAAATATTACATTATTATTGCTAACTATAGTCTATATGTGATATTAGTTTTATTGTTCCCAGGTATCTCCATATTCTTAACACCTTCTAAAAGAGGAAAATTCTTATATTTGTACTATTAACCACAATCTTTATCCACCACCAAAATCATTGTTTTACAATCCCTCGATATCCTCTAGTTTTATTTCAGTTCACATTAACCTCTCTAGACTACCCTTTCAGCCAAAATCACAATTATAAATCAGCAGTGTTGATTACATTCACTCTAATGGGTTACCATGAACTGTAACCATTTCCCTACATTTACAATCAAACTTATTAAACATTCTACATACATTCAACATTAGTTCCCTATTCTCAACCCACATTCTTTCTCCTATGTAATCTATACTCCATGAATTTAACTCCATGAGTTTACTCATCATATTTAGTTCATATTAGTGAGACCATACAATATTTGTCCTTTTATGTCTGGCTTATTTAACTCAACACAATATCCTCAAGGTTCATTCATGTTGTCCTATGCATCCCAAGTTAATTTCTTCTTACAGCTGAATAGGATTCCATTGTATTTATATGCCACATTTTGTTTATCCATTCATTGGTCAATTGACACGGGTTATTTCTATCTTTTAGAATTTGTGAATAATGCTAATATGAAAATTAGTGTACAAATATCTGTTCATGCCCTTGCTTTCAGTTCTTCTGAATATATTCCAATAGTGGAATTGTGATCCTGTTGCAGTTCTATATTTAGCTGCTTGAGGAACCGCCAAACTGTTTTCAACAGAGGCTGCTCCACTTTACATTCCTACCAACAGTGAAGGAGTGTTCCCATTTCTCCACATCCTCTCCAGCACTTGTAGTTTCCTGATTGTTAATGATGACAGTTCTGAAAGGCATGAGATTATATCTCATCGTAGTTTTGACCTGCATTTCCTTAATAGCTAGTGGCATGGAACATATTTTAAAATTGCTTTTCGTTCATTTGTATTCCTTCTTTGGAAAAATTTCTGATCAGGACTTTTGCCTGATTTTCAATTGGGTTGTTAGTCTTTTTATCATTGAGTTCTATGATCTTTTTATATAACATGGAGATCAAAACATAATTGGATATGTGGTTTCTGAAAATTTTCTCCCATGAGTGGGCTGCCTTTTCACCTTCTTAACAAAGTAATTTTAAGCAAAAAGTGTTTACTTTTGAGGAGGTACCATTTATCTATTTTTCTTTCATTGCTCATGCTTAGGCTGTATGGTTTAAGAAACCACCACCTACCACAAGATCTTGAAGATGTTTCCCTACATTTTCTTCTGGGAGTTTTATAGTTCTAGCTTTTATATTTAGGTACTTGATCCATTTTTAGTTAATATGTGTATAAGATGTGAGATAGGGGTCCTCTTTCTTTCCTTTGGATATGGCTATCCAGTTCTCCCAGCACCATTTGTTGAAGAGACTTTTCTAACCCAGCTGGGTGGGTTTGATAGCTTTGTCACAAATCACTTGACCATAGGTGTAAATTTCTATTTCTGAAATCTTGATTTGGTTCCATTGGTCAGTATGTCTATCTTTATGCCAGTACCATGCTGTTTTTAACCACTTTAGCTAAGTAATAAGTTTTAAAGTCAGGACATGAGAGTCCTCCAGTTTCATTCCTTTATAAGGCATTTTTGGCTATTTGAGGATCTTTATTCTTCCAAATAAATTTGACAATTGGCTTTTCCATTTCTGTAAAAAAGGTTGTTGGAAATTTAATTGGGATTGCATTGAATCTGTAAATCAGTTTAGGTAGTGTATTAGTCAGAGATCTCTAGGGAAACAGAATCAACAGGAGATATCTGTAAATAGTATGAGATTTTACGAAATTCTCTCATGTGACCACGGAGATGCACAAGTCCAGATTCTGCAGGCAGGCTGCAAACCAGGGGCTCCAATGAAAGTCCAATGAAGGTACTTGATGAGTTTCCGGGAGACATTGGTTGTCCAAAGACAAGCTGAGAAATTCTCTCTGAATGCTGAAATCATTTCCCCTTTTATGGCATTCAACTGATTGGATAAAATGACACTCATTGCAGACAGCAATCTCCCTGATTGATCATAATTGTGATCAGCCATCTATGCAGTAAACTCACTGATGACTGAAGTCCATAAATGTCCTTGTATTACAATTAGCCCAGTGCTTACTTGGCCAAACAACTGGGCACAATTACCTGGCCAATTTGACAAATTAGCCTAAACATCACAGGTTGAATTAACATCCTAATGATATTTAGTCTTCCAATCCATGAACACAGAATGTCCTGCCATTTATTTAGGTCTTCTTTGTTTTTTGTTTTTTTTTAAATGTTTTGTATTTTTCTGAATACAGGTGCTTTATGTCCTTGGTTGAGTTGGTTCCTAAATATTTGATTCTTTACAACGCTATTGTAAATGGAATTTTTTTTTCTGAATTTCTCCTCATATTGCTCATTAGTAGTGTAGAGAAATGCTACTGATTTTTTAAATCTTGTATCCCACCACTTTGCTGATCTCATCTATTTGTTCTAGTAACTCTTCTGTGGATTTTTCAGCATATTCTAGATATAGAATCATCTCATTAGCAAATAGTGAAATTTTTACTTCTTCCTTGAATATTTGGGAGACTTTTATTTCTTTATCTTGACTAATTGCTCTAGATAGAGCCTCTAGCAAAATATGGAATAACAGTGGTGAGAGTGGGCATCTTTGTTTTCTTCCCAATCCCATCAAGAAAGCTTTCAGTCTTTCAGTGTTGAGTACAATATTCGCTGAGGGTTTCTCATACATGTACTTTACAATGCTGAGAAAGGTTCCTTCTATTCCTATTTTTCAGAGTGTTTTCTTTTTTTATCAGGAAAGGATACTGTATTTTCTTAAATGCCTTTTATTCATCAATTGAGATGATTATGTGAATTCCCTTCTACAATTTATTCATGTGGTATATTACACAAATTGGTTACCTAGGGTTGAAACACCCTTACATACCTGGGATAAATCCCTCTTAATTGTGATATATAATTCTTTTAATGTGCTTTTAGGCTCAGCTAGCAAGTATTTTATTGAGGATTTTTGCATCTATATTGATTAGAGAAATTGATCTGGAATTTTCTTTTTTCATAATATCTATTTCCGGCTTTGGTATTAGGGTGATATTGGCTTCATAGAATGCATTTGGTAGTGTTCTTTCCTGTTCAATTTTTAAAAGTGTTTGAGCAAGATTGGTATTTGATTGCCTTTGAATGATTGGTAGAATTCACCCGTGAAGCCGTCTGGTCCCATATTTTTCATATTTGGGATGTTTTTGATGACTGTTTCAATCTCATAACTTATGATTGATTTGTTGAGGTGTTTTTTGTGTTCTATTTCTGTTAGGATCAATGTAGGTGGTCCATGTGTTTTAGGAATTTGTCCATCTCATCTATGTTGTCTAGTTTGTTGGCATACAGTTGTTCATAGTATCCTCTTATGATCTCTCTTATTTCTGTGGATTCAGTGGTAATGCCCCTTCTCTCATTTCTGCTTTTATTTATTTACATCTTCTCTTTTTTCCTTTGTCAGTCTAGCTAAATATTCATTGATTTTGTTGATTGATCTTCTCATAGAAACAACTTTTTTTCCCTCTCTCTATGATTTTTTAATTCTCAATTTCATTTATTTCAGCTCTACTCTTTTTATTTCTTCCCTTCTGATTACTTTGGGATTAGTTTGCTATTCTTTTTCTAGTTCCTCCAGGATGCAGTAGGTCTTTGATTTTAGCTCTTTCTTCTTTTTTAATGTAAACATTGAGAGGTATGAATTTCCCTCTCATCAGGTTTGGATACTATGTGTTTTCATTTTCATTTGTCTCAAGATATTGACTGATTTCTCTTGTGATTTCTTCTTTAACCCACTAATTTTTAAATAATGTGTTGTTTAATCCCCATATATTTGTAAATTTTCCTTTTTCCCACATAATATTATTCCCAGCGTCATTCAGAGAAAGTTCTTTGTATAATGACAATGTTTTGAAATTTATTGAGATCTGACTTGTTAACCAACATATGGTCTATCTGGAGAATGATGCATAAGTCCTTAAAAACAATGTGTATCCTGCTGTTTTGGGGTGTAATGCTCTATAAATGTCTGTTACATACTGTTCATTTATCATATTATTCAAGCTCTCTGTTTCTTTATTTTTCCTTTGTCGAGATGTTATAGCCAATGCTAAGAGAGGTGTATTGAAGTCTCCAACTATTATTGAAGAGACATCTATTTTTCCATTCAGTTTTGCCAATGTGTGCTTGATGTATGTTAGGGCATTCAATTTAGGTGCATAAATATTTTTTACCATTATTTCTCCTTGGTGAATTGCCCCTTTTATTAATATATAATGATCTTCATCCTTTAAAACAGTTTTTCATTTAAACTCTATTTTGTCTGATATTAGTATTGCTATTCCAGATCTTTTTTGGTTACTAATTGTGTGGAATACCTTTTTCCAGCATTTCACTTTCAGGTATCCATTCAGTCAGTCTATGTATTTTCATTGGGGAGTTCAATCCATTAATGTTCAATGATATTATTTTAAAGGAATTACATACTTAGTTCATTCTATCCATTGGCTTTCCAATGTCATATCTTACTCTTGTCTATCTTTTTACCCTTTTCATTACCTTTTCTAATATTCTTTATTTCTACACTCTTCTCCAGATCTCTTGCCCCTGTCTTTTCCATTCTGGCTGCAGAATTCCCTTTAGTTACTCTTGTAAATCTGTTTTTTTGTTTGTTTTTTGTTTTTGTTTTTGGTAACAAACTCTCTTTTATTTTATTTGTTTGTTAAGTGTTTAAACTCAACCTCATTTTTAAGGACTTTTTTTGCTACATAAAACATTCTTGGTTGGCAGTTTTTCTCTTTCAGAATTTTAAATGCATAATACAATCGTCTTCTTGCCAATATGGCTTCTGATGAGAGATCAGTACTTACTCTTATTGAGCTTCTCTTCTATGTGATGCATTGCTTTTCTGTTGCTGATTTCAGAACCTGCTTTTTATCTCTAGTATTTGACATTTTGAATAGTAGGTGTCTAGTAGTGGGTCTACTAGGATTCATTCTGTTTGGGGTGTGTTGTCCTTCTTGGATATTGATATTTATGTTTTTCTTAAGAGTTGGGAAATTTTTGGTCAATATTTCCTCAAATATTTTTCTGCCCCTTTTTCATTCTCTTCTCCTTCTGGGATACCTTAGTACATATGTTTGTGTTTTTGGATTGTCATTCAATTCCCTGAGAATCCTCTTCCTTTTTTTCCATTATTTTCACTTTCTGTTCTCCTGCCTTTTCAAGTTCAGATGCTCTGACCTCCAATTCACTAATTCTGTCCTCCACCAATTCAACTCTACAGGTATATGCTTCTAATGTATATTTATTTTCATCCAATGTGTGCTTCATTCCCATAAGCTCTGTGACTTTTCTTTGTAGGCTTTTAAATTGTTCTTTATGCCCACTTGGTGTCTTCTTAATATCTTTAACTCTTTAGCATTATTTTCCTTCAACTCCTTTAATTGATTTAGGAGATTTGTGTGAATATCTTTGATTAGCTGTTTAAATTTTGTGTCTTATCAGGATTTTTTATTTGATCCTTTGGCTGAACCATATCTTCTGGTTTCTTGGTATTGCTTGTAATTTTTTGCTGATATCTAGGCATCTCATTATGTTGGTGAATTTATTCCTATGGTCAAATTCTCTCTCTTGCCTAGAAGTTTTGTTTCATAACTTGTCTTTGATTTTTGGTTCAACTTATTCTAAATCTTTGAGATAGCCCAGCTTAAGTTAACAAAACATTGCCATGATACCTACTCTCCAGTTTGTTGGATTCACCCAGGACAACTAACAAGGAGATGATGATGGACAGTGACCATACCAAGTAACTGAGAGAGTCTACAACTACAAGCAAGAGTCCATCCATCTGCCCCATGAGATCAAAGCCTCCTCTCAATTAGAGGTAGAGTGGGCAACACCATTCCAGAATCCCTAGGATTAGGGAATGAACGATGGACTAAAGTAAACTTACAGGTATTCTACTATAGACTTATTGTGATTCTAGCAATGGAAGAAACTATATCATTTATGTGGAGGCAGTGGCCACTAGAGGTTCTGAGGGCAGGGAGAGGGAAATACAGGTGAAATATGGGGGCATTTTGGGGACTTGGAAATTTTCCTGAATGACATTACAATGACAGATACAGGCCATTACATATCTTGTTATAAACTACAAAATTGTGCAGAAGGGAGTGTAAACTACAATATAAACTGTAATCTATGCTTAGTGACAATGCTCTAAAATGTTTCATCAATTTTAACGAATGTACCACACTAATGAAAGATGTTGTTAATGTGGGAAAATGTGGGAGGTGTAGGAAGCGGGGCATATGGGAATCCCCTCTATTTTTTGTAACATTTATGTAATCTAAATACCTTTTTAAAATAAAATAAAATAAAATAAACACATTAAAAAAAAACAAACATTTTCAGGTACCAACTAATGGGGTGCAGACCAGATTCAAGAGTGCCTGAAGGGAGAAGATATGGCTCAAGTGGTTGAGTGTCTTCTTCCCACATGGGAGGTCCAGGGTTTGGTTCCAGTGCCTCATAAAAACATAAAAAAACAAGCAAACAAACAAAAAAAACCAACTCAGAGGG